>JXTB01000018.1:768741-779804 GCA_002914805.1 Parasponia andersonii
TAAAAATAAAACAAAAGCACATCAAACCAATACAAATACTTAAGAACTTACAATTATTCGAGTTGAATGATACTTGATTTATGAGTGAATTAATAACTCATCAAATACTCTCAAACTCTAATATTAGTTTGTCCTCAAGCAAAACAAAACAAGAAATGGAATAACGAAACACAAATCATATATTAAAGACATAAATGACAAAGTATGAGTTTCGTATCAAATCAAAAACTATGCAAGTATTTCTAAAGTCACAAAATGTTCCAAGCTTAAAGAAAATGCAAACATTGAGATTATCTAGATTTTTAACTTCAAGTATCAATTTAACTCCACTCAAAACTCTTAATATGTAAGTAAATGTAAAAATCAATATCACTTAACAAAATGAACTTCAGATAGACTTGTATATTTCGATAAATAATGAAATATCTCAACATGATGAAATTTGGAACTACCATATACCTATTTTTCATATTATTCTCTACTAATGTAAGTTAGTATATCATCAAAAAATCAACAGATCTTTCATTAAGTTTGTAATGTCAGCTTAGGCAAAGGTAAGATAATTTTGGAAAATTTGAGGTTCAAATCACCCTTAAGCAAATTAATCTAGGACCTTTGTAGAGTTATTCCTTGGTACACTAAATAGCACTCCCATAATTCTTTTCAACTAAACTTCTCTTCTATCAACACTTTACCAAAACTTACTAAGTTTTTTTTTCTTTTTTCTCCTTAAACAAAAGATAGGGAATAAGACAAAAGGATAAAAATCAAAGACCTATCCTCAATGTTGAAAAACAATATAGAGAGTAAGAATACAAAATTTTCACCAAATTATTCCTTACTCTCTTTTTTTTTTCTTTTTTTTTTTTTTTGCTTCATAACACCACCCTTTCCTCCCAATATGAATATAATATAAAATAACTCTTTAAAATAATCAACATGCTTAAGGATAAAGGTTGGTGATCATTATTTTGGTTTGGCTAAAATATAGTAGAAAAAGAATGGTACAAATAGGCTCAAAATGGGTGTACTAGGATGACAATATATCAAGGTTGGCTTGAAAGGCTCAAACAGACCAAAGATGACCTAAATTATTTCTCTCTTGATACCTAACATAGAATTTCATCTCAAGCTTCACTCAAATGGGTTCTATAGTTCATGAGATATCCATGCCTATCTAATACACACAAGTGTTCTTCAAAAGCTTAAAGAGTTAAATGATCATGATTATCGTGAAGAAAAGTCACAACTATCAATACGTAAATCAAGTATCATTCAACTCGAATAATTGTAAGTTCTTAAGTATTTGTATTGGTTTGATGTGCTTTTGTTTTATTTTTATAGTTCTTATGAATAAATAAGAATCAAGATAAATTGGTGACAAATATAGATATTTCAACCATTTAGGATGACAGTTGAGTTCGATACAATTGCAACGTAAGAAAATCAGGCAAGACGGAACTAAAATGAAGAAATGGCACTGTCAAGAGGAGTAGCTATCGAGTTAAGTTCCAGAGCTGAGAGCGCAGCAGTGCTTGAATAGTATCATCATGGCACTACCTAAAAATCTGAGTTCTAAAAGCTAGAGTGTCGGGGCGCTGGTCAGGGATTTCCACGGTGTTATATAACTTCCCGAAACATGTTTTTAGCGAGTTTTTAGAGCTAATATAGGCCATTAATGCCATCTGGTCAAATGGTTGAAATTCCACCCAGCCTAGGTCAACTTAAAGCCCCTTATATACATCTGTAAGCCTCCATTTCAAGTGTAGAGAGTTGGAGAGAAAACAAAACAAAGAGAGCTCAAAATTTTTAGAGAGGAAGGAGCTTGGAGCTAAAATTCTTGGAGAGGATGCTTGAGAGAGTGGCTTGAAGAGATCGAAGGCCTGAAGTTTTACCTCTATAAAAGATTTGTCAAAAGAAACCAACTCATATGAAGAAAAGTCACAACTATCAATACGTAAGCAAAGTCATACCCAACAAATTAATTGATCAATAAGTGTTTTCACCTCCAAACTCAAAATTGGTAACGTACTCAAAATAAATGTTCAAGATAAGCACAAGGGAAAAGAACACGTATTGGGAAGGCGAGACATTCTCACCTCTTATTAACATTGGCAAGGGAGAACACGTATCAGGGAGGCGAGACATTCTTACCTCCTATTAACATTGGCAAAGGAGAACACGTATCGGGGAGGCTAGATATTCTCATTTCCTATTAACATTGGCAAGATTGGTACTCTGGGCAAAGTGACTCTAACTTAGGTAGTGCAGGACTCCTCTCCATAATTTGCATCTTTAGTCTTCTTGTTGCACAACTTGGTGAAGCTCATCAAATGGCGGCTTTCGCCCATAGTATGTATCATACAACATAACAAATGGGTCTTATTTTTAAACACCCTTAAGCTTGGAAATGTATGAAAAGTGATCGGCCCGTATGCTCAACTTGTCTCGACTCTGGCATATGTGTTTGGTAAGCTTTAATGAACAGTGCTAGCAGTGGTGCTGGAGATGTTGACCACATAGGATCGTCATAAATGTGATCTTCGATGAATAGTGATGTCATGATGATTTGGATCTCAAAGGGTGAAGATTCACTAGTATTGTCTTGTGATTCTTCCTTATTGATCCACTCTTCATTCTCTTCCTTACTTGAGCTGTCATTAACAAACAAACCCAAAGTCTTTCTTCTTATGCTCGGCTCCTCGTGGTGGCTTTCATCATTATTTATTATATGTGTATCAATCATAGCAACTGCCCTTGTCATGGCCTCAAGAGAGTCATAAAGAGACTCAAATTGTGAACTAAGAATAGTCTCCCCTCTCTTCCACTCCTCATGACGAAGTCTTGTCTCCGCTAAAAATTATGCGAAAAGATATTCAAGGTTGGGAGAAAGCTCCTCTTGGTAATGTGGAGTATCACAATATAGCATCGAAATGTTAGCGTTATCTTCCAAACCGAGGTAGCTTGGTAGATAACTCCAACTCCGAGAGTCAACATTGGCCATGTCTTCCAATAACCAATAGGCCTTATCAATGGATAGTTGGTAGATAGAGGAGGTACCATGTCCTCTTTCTACCCATAGTCTTGTTTTGGGCTGAAGGTTAAAGAAGAAGTTTTGAATTTGATACTCTAAGGATAAACCATGATTCAAACATAATGTGAGCAATTCTTTGTATCTCTACCATGTACAATAAAATGGCTCCGAGTCTCATTAAGCAAACCACTAGAGAACTTGTTGATCTAACATCTCCAAGTACCTCATAAAACAAACGTTGAAAAAAAAAATTAAACATTAAAAGTGAAAAAAATGCCTAAATTAAACTCAAGTAACTTACTCCCAATATCAACAATAATCTAAAATGCCAAGTCCCTAGCAACGGCGCCAAATACTTGTAATGGTAAAATGCATATACGTAAATTAACTGCAAGTGTATGGGTCGTATACAAGTAATAAAGTGATAAGAGAGTTGTCGATCCTACAAGAAATTATATGTTAAATTATCACTAAGTACCGAAATTATTGTGACCTAACTTTATCTAGGCAACCAAACTGAATGAATTTATAAGTTTATAATTTAAATAAATGCAAATAAAAATATAAATACATAAACAAAATATGGAAATTCTATGCATAAATGTACTAGAGATTGAATTCACTTAACAATCAAATATGTGTTTTGATCACCAATTTTATCCTTATCAATTATTCTTAGTTTATAAGCCAAGAACCTAAAGATATTTGTACTCCCTTTCTCGAGTGCCGAATGAAATCACTCATAAATCTCAGTTCCAATATCTCTATTCCAAACCTAGAATTTAAGAATTCATTATGTTCAATAGTTCTTTGATTATGACTTCAAAGGAATTATAGGTTCTTTCAAACTCTATAAAATCCTAGGTTATACTATCCTATAGTTGTTTCTAAAATTTCTTTTCTCAAGTGCCAAATTCTAAAAACTAAATTATCTAACTAGTAGCTAATTAGTTGAGAAGCATTAAGTATGGAATACATAAATAAACTCAAGAAAAATATTAAAGAATATATTAGAAACCAAGAGATTGAATCAAAGTTTAAGTTATATCAAGCCTCAAGCATATATCATTTAATTCAACATAGGAGAATCCATTACTAATCTCAAGAAGAATTTCATAATCCAAACATATTCATAAAGTAAGCACAATACAAAAATTCAAATGAGACAAGGATAAGAAAAACTCTTTTGTAAAAATAAAATTTCAGGGCTTCATTCTCTTGAAGCCACTCTCTCAAGTATCCTCTCCAAGAATTTTAGCTCCAAGCTCCTTCCTCTCTAGAAATCATGAGCTCTCTTTGTTTTGTCTTCTCTCCAACTCTTCATACTTGAAATAAAATCTAAATGATGTATTTAAGGGGCTTCAAGGTGATTTAGGCTAGCTAGAATGTCAACTATTTGGTCAGATGGCATCAATTGCCCAGATTGGCTCTAAAACTTTCTAAAAACACGTTTCTGGACATTGCGTAGTGCCGCAGCACTCCCTGACCAGCACTGCAACACTCTAGCCTCTGGAACTCAGCTTTCCAGGTAGCACTATGGTGCTACTATTCAAGCATCGTGATGCTTTTGGCTCTGGAACTCAATGTGATAGCTTTTCTTCTTGGTGACATCATTTCTTCATTTGAGCTTTGTTTTGCCTGATTTTCATTGTGTTGCATTCATATCGGACTCAACTTTTTTTTAAATGATTGAAATATCTATATTTATCACCAATTTATCTTGATTCTCATTTATTCATAAGAACTATAAAAGCAAAGTAAAAACACATCAAACCAACATAAATACTTGAGAACTTACAATTGTTTGAGTTGAATGATACTTGATTTATGAGTGAATTTATCACTCATTAAAATTATTAATAGAAATTTTCTCAAAATATGCTTTTTGAGAATAATAGGCTCATAATTTTTAAAATAATCAAATAAAATAATTTAGACAATATCTGACATTCTTGATACAACAAATCAAAAACAATACCCAAATAACTATCATCGATGACCCAAAGTCAAAGCGCAATATTCTAAAACCCAATCTAAGGAACATTCTATTGGTTGATAGAATGATTTTGTGTGTTAGGTATCATAGACTTATTAATTTGAAATGTATCGGGTTATCTACTTGTATATTTGAAGTGTCTTAGGTAAACAATTTGTTTATTTAAAGTGTGTTTAGCTAGTAAGTGCTAGGTGCATGGTTGTAAGTTTCTTATGATTATTTTATTAGATGGTTTAGATTAATCCTAGACTTGTATAAATAGCCTTCATTAGCAAGAGTTGTAATCATCCCATTTTTAATCAAATCTTAGTTTTCTCTTCTATGTTCTCTTTGAGGAATTTTGCTTATTTCTCTTTTTCTTGTGAGAACCTAGAGTAAAATCTAACAATATGCTGCATTAATTGGTACCAAAGCCTATCTTTATATAAGGCGGAACTTTCTTATTACTATCATCCTACATTATTCCCACACCAAAAAATCACTTATTTCATCTCTACCTCTATTATCTTTATTTCATCACCTTTGTTATCCCAATCCTTACCATCAGCATCCTACAACCATTATCTACTGCATACACACATATAATCCTTCCATACACTATCTTTGTTTCCAAAAAAAAAAAGGCATATATCAAGGTTTTTCTATTTGGAGAAATTGTTTCCTTCCTTTAGCAAGGTAACATATACATATTTGTAAGCTTTATTTTGTTTCCTTACTATTTAGACTTTTGAAAATTTTATTCTTCTTTATTTTTGAGAGTTTTTGTTATTTTCTTTTCTATAAAAGTTTTTAAAAAAGCCAAAAAGTAAAAAACAAAAAGTAAATTTTATAAAAAAAAAAGTAAAATGTAAAAAAAGTAGAAAAAAGTAAAAATATTTATATAGATATATATATATATATATATTTCTTTCTAATAGAAAATATCAGACGGAGAATCTAGCCAATAAAATTCTGTTGTGGATGAATTTGCAACAAAAGAGTCGATAGATGTGCCTGATAGAAGATTGTAAAATCTAGAGATAATTCTTACAATTTTGACTCAACACTTTCTTGGGGGGACAAAACAACGATTATGAGTTACAGAGGCATGATGAAGTTAATCCTCTTGAAAAGTTTAGGCAGCATCGAAATCAACTTTGTTAAGATGAAGATTCTCGTAAAAATGATGAAGGACCAGTTATGCCTAAAAACAACTAAGAACCTCAGCAGAATGACTACCGCATAAAGATCGAGATTCCGTAATTTAATAGTTTATTTGTAATTGAAGAATTCCTCGATTAGCTAGTTAAAGTAAAGAAGTTCTTCATTATTAAGGTACTCAAGAATACATGAAAATCAAATTGGTGGCTTATCGACTCAAAGGAGGCATATTAGCTCGGTGGGATTAATTATAAGCAACATATATTCGGCAAGGAAAAAAACAAAATTCGCCCTTAGTGATAGATAAAACAATTAATGATTGAGCACTTTCTATCTCCAAATTACGAACAAGCACTTTTTAGTCAGTATCATCATTGCCAACAAGTATACTAAATAATATAAGAATACATCATCGAGTTTCATAGACTAGCTACCTAAGTGGACATTTAGGAATCCAAAACTCAAAAGATTTCAGATTCATTGATGGATTTTGCACAAATATACAAGACAAGGTATTCAAACAAACTCATAATACTTTCTCTGGTGTAATTCAACTCGATTTGAAAATTAAAACTCAGCTCAAAAAAAGGGCAAATCACAATCCAACAACTTCGCAATCCTCTACACCACCACAAAGATCTTATTTGAGTAACAGGAAGGCCATAGCAAGATTACATGACAAAGTACTAAGACTAACTCCATCTCACAACCAACCAACCATTCAATCACAAAGGGAAATAGCTAGCAACAATATTAATGACCCTTATACACTCCTAAGAGGTAATAAATATTATCTTGTAGACAATCAAGTCACTATTCAAATTAATATCGTCAGAATAGACATATCAATCTAACTACACACGATGATGACATCAAAGGAGATGAAGCATATTTCGAGAATAAGGAGTACATGGATAAAGTCAAACCAGAGGAAGTCATTTATGGAGATAGAGGTATTTCCTTAATGATAAGATGATTGATATATACGCCAAAGAAGGAAGAAGTATGCAATGATACAATATCTTCAAAACCCACTGTATGGTTGAACAATGAGTGTGTGATCTTACTATTAATAGTTGGAATAGCAAGAACAAAGTATCCAAGACCATAGTGGACAAGTTGTGACTTCTAACCCAACCACTTCCTACCATGTATCACATTGGGATCAAAGGTCGACAAAACAAAGGTGACAGAGTAATATCATGTTCTTTTCTCATTGGTAAGTACAAGGATAAGGTATTGTGCAATGTTGTTAATGTGGATGCTTGTCATATGTTACTTGGTCGACTATGGTAGTTCGATTTAAACACTATGTATAATGACAAAGCTAACACATATAGCTTCCACAAGGATAATAATAAGATTATTCTTGCTCCTATAAAGCTGGAAAATATCCAAACAACCTTTACAATCAGAACCAACCTTCTTTTTGTATCTAAAGAGGTATATGCTCCTACCAATATTCCTATGCAGGTTTAAACATTATTGTCTAAATTTGAAGACATCGTTCCTGAGGAGTTACCAGTTAGTTTTCCATCCATCGAAATATTCAATACTAGATTGATCTTGTTCTTATAGAGTAAGCTTGCCGAGTCTGTCATACTACTGCATGAGTCCTAAGGAGGATGAGATCCTACAAACACAAGTCCAAGACTTTCTTAAGAAATGGATGATTAGAGAGAAAGTATGAGCCTTGTGGCTATACTTAAACTCTTAACACTAAAGAAAGACGAAAGTAGGAGGATGTATGTTGACAGTCGATCTATCAATAAGATTACAGTATGATACCGATTTTCTATCCTATTATTGGATGATATGCTTGATAAATTAGAAGGATCAAAACTCTTTTTAAGATTGATCTGTGAAGTAGATACCATCAGATTCGAATTCATCCTAGAGATGAATGGAATATGCATTCAAAATATATGAAAGACTGTACGAGTAGTTAGTTATGCCATTTGATCTATCCAATGCCCCGAATACTTTCATGAGGTTAATGAATCAGTATTCTACTATTTCATTGGACAATTTGTCGTCATTTATTTTGATGACATTTTGGTCTATGTCAGAACGAGGAAGAACATATATAACACTTGACCGAAGTTTTTAACGTAGTTCATGAGAATTTATTATATGTTAACCTGAAAAAATATAGTTTTACAACTGATAACTTAATGTTCTTGGGATTTGTTGTAAGTTCTGATAGAACTAAAGTTAATCAAGAGGAGGTAAAGGCTATTTGAGAATGGCCAATACCGAAGACCATTACAGAAGTTCAGAATTTTTATGGCCTCGCGACATTCTATAAACAGTTTATGAGAAATTTTAGTACTGTAGCCACACCGCTTACTGATTGTTTGAAACAAAAGCAATTTGTTTAGACAAAAGAAATGAAACAAATTTTTGCTCTCTTGAAGGAAAAATTTACAAATGCATATATTCTTGAACTTCCTGACTTTGACAAAATTTTCGAAGTCGATAGTAATATTTCTGGCATAGGAATTAGAGCTGTTCTATCTCAACATATAAAGCTAATAGCTTTCTTTATTGAAAAGCTCAACAAAACTAGAAAGAAATGGTCAACGTATGAATAAGAATTATATGTAGTTGTTCATATATTACAACAATAGGAGTCGTATCTAGTGCAAAAGTAATTCATCCTCAATATTGATCATCAAGCTCCTAAGTACCTCAACAAGTCTTTCAAACCAAACCTGATGTATGCTTGATGGATTGCCTATATCCAAAAGTTTACTTTCTCTCTTAGGCATAAGTTAGGATAATTAAACAAAGTCATTAATGCATTAAGTCGCTGAGTTATGTTGTTGACTACTGTTTAAAATGAAATAATCAGTTTTGATTATTTGAAAGACTTATATGCAGATGATAAAGATTTCAAGGAAGAATAACAGAATTAAGTGGAGTTATAGATAAATATCAAATTACATGGTAATTTTCAATTCTTTGAAAATCGATAATGTATTTCACAAGGATCTCTCAGATAACACATCATTTAAGAGCTACATGCAAGAGATTAGAAGGACACATAGAATAAGACAAAACTATTTCATCAATGGAAACCCGATACTTTTGGTCGTATCTCTAGCATGATATCGAGAAATTTGCTAAACATTATTATATATGCCAGACTACAAAGAGATAAGCTCAAAATACTAGATTGTACATGCCACTTCTTATTCTTGATGCTCTTTAAGAGTATTTGTCTATGGATTTCATTTTAGGATTATCACGAATATAGAGAGGTTCAGATTCTATCTTTGTTATAGTAGATCATTTTTCTAAGATGGCTCATTTTATTCCATGTAAGAAAACTTTGAATGCTACCCATATTACTCAATTGTTCTTTCAAGAGATTGTTCAATTGTATAGGTTACCAAAGACAATAGTCTCTAACTGCGATAGTAAATTCTTCAATCATTTTTAGCACACTTTGTAGAAGAAACTTGATACCACCTTGCAGTTTAGTAACACTTATCATCTCCAAAAAAATAGGCAAATTGAAGTCACCAATCGCACACTAGGTAATATTTTATGGTACTTGATTAAAGAAAGCCCCAGACAAGACAATGGGAGAGTGTCTTACCACAAGTTGAGTTTATCTACAATAACATGCCAAATTAATCTAGTGGTAAATTTCTATTTGAAATTATTTATATTCGCCCTCCCTTACGTACTCCTAACTTAGTTCCTTTACCAAAACTTTCATAGATGAGCATTATAATTGATCATTTGATCAATAAGACGACTCATATCCATGAAGAAATAAAAAAAATTAAAAAAGTCTGCTGCAAAATATAAGACTAATGTTGAAAAATACAAAAGGTTCAAGTCATTTGAAGAGGGCAATTTTCTAATGATTTATTTGCATAAAGAAAGACTTCTAACAGGGGAATACAGTAAACTCAAGCCGAAGAAGATTAGCCTATTTTGCATCATTCAAAAGATTAATGATAATACATATATCATTAATCTACCAAATACTTACGCAATTTCTAAGACCTTCAATATTGAAGATCTATACAAGTACTGTAGACCAGAAGTCATATCTTGAGCAACTTGAGGACAATTTTTTTTTCAAGAGGGGGAAAAATAATATTGCAGCCTAATACCAATACCCAAATAACTATCATCAATAACCCAAAGCCAAAGCCCAGTATTCCAAAACCTAATTTAAGATATATTTCATTGATTGGTAGAATACTTTTATGTATTAGGTATCATAAATTTATTTATTTGAAATATGCTAGGTTATTTACTTATTTATTTGAAGTGTATTAGATAAATAATTTATTTATTTAAAATGTCTTTAATTGGTAGGTGCTAAGTATATGGTTGTAAATTTCTAAAGATTATTTTATTAGATGGTTTAAATTAATCCTAGATTTGTATAAATAGTCTTCATTAGTAAGAGTTGTAATCATCCAATTTTTCAATCAAATCTTAGTTTTCTCTTTTAAGTTCTCTTGGAAAATTTTGTTTATTTCTCTTCTTATTGTAAAAATGCAAGTTGAAATAAAATCTAGAAATCCGCTACATCAATTCTGGATTTTTTTAATTAAAAGGAACATTCTTGATATTAAGAAGGAATGTATTTAGACAATACGTAACATTCCTGATATCAAGAAGGAAGTTTTTTTTCTTTTTTGGAATAAAAGCAATTAACATTATTCCAAAAAAAAAAGTTGCCAGTGCTAAAAAAATGGCAATTATCTTTGACTATGGGAATCAAATTAAGGAAACAATTAAATTATACAAAAATAACTACCAATAGTTAAAATAAATAATAAATACTCTAAAAGTTACGGTCAAAATTTTTGTAACTATCGATAGACAAATACCACAAATACCAGAATCACTGTTAGAGTCTAACTC
>JXTB01000018.1:788115-816275 GCA_002914805.1 Parasponia andersonii
AGTCGATTTGTATCCAAGTCGACGGATAAGTGCCAACCATTCTTTGAAGTATTGAAAGGTTCGAAGAGGTTCGAGTGGACGGAAGAATGCGAGCATGCGTTCTAAGAATTAAAAATACACTTGGGTTCTTCTCTACTCCTGTCGAAGCCAAATCCGAGGGAAGAATTATATTTATACCTCGCAGTTTCTAAATATGTGACAAGCGCTGAACTAATTCAGGAATATGAAAAGATACAGCGACTAGTGTACTACGTAAGTAAAAGATTACTCGATGCCGAAACAAGATATCCAGAGATAGAGAAATTGGCATTAGCACTCATTGTCACATCTAGGAAACTTCGACCTTATTTTCATGTGCACACCATCAAAGTTTTCACAAACTTTTCATTAAAGCAGGTTCGGCAAAAGCCTGAGGCTTCCGGGCGACTACTTAAGTGAGCAGTTGAGTTGAGTCAGTTCGACATCAATTTTCAACCTCGCACGACGATCAAAGGACAAGCCCTCACAGATTTTATTGCGGAATTCACGTATGATGTCGATCTTCCCACAGAAGTAATCGAAAAGCCTACTACAGATTTATTCAGATTGTGGAAGCTTTATGTCGATGGATCGTCAAATAAGAATGGAGCTGGTGCGGGCTTAGTACTAATCAGTCCTGAAGGGCATAATATTCATTGTACACTTCGCTTCAAATTTCTAGCATCGAACAATGAGGCAGAATATGAAGCACTGATAGCTGGGCTAAAGCTCGTATAAGAAATGAAGGTCGAAGTAATTGAGATATACAGTGATTCTCAGCTGGTCGTTTGTCAAGTAAATGGCGAATATCAAGCAAGGAGAAAGAGAATGATGACTTATTTGCAGGAGGTACAAAGATTATTCTCGACATTCACTGCCTATAATATTCAACTTCTTCCTCGCGTTAAGAATACTCGGGCAGATGCCCTAGCTAAACTCGTCTCAACAAAAGATGCCGAATTACTAAAGGTGGTCCCTGTCGAGTTTCTTATAAAACCTAGTATCGAAGAAGAGCCTCATATAGCTATGACGATTGATAAAGGATCATCGTGGGTAGATCCCATAATGAAGTATATCCAAAATGGTGATCTCCCCGAAAACAAAGACGATGCAAAGCGACTTCGAATGAATGCAGCTCGCTATGTTATCTATGACGGGAAGTTTTATCGAAGGAGTTTTAGTGCACCGCTATTGTTATGTGTCGATGAAGAAAAAGCGAACTACATTATGAGGGAGATTCATGAAGGAATATGCAGAAATCATTCCGGGGGGCAGGCACTTGCGAATAAGATTCTAAGACAAGGGTATTTTTAGCCGACCATGAAGAAGGATACGATGGAATTTACTAGGAGATGTAACAAATACCAACGATTTGCAACTGTTCCTAGAATGCCATCCGTTCCTCTCACTCCAATGACCAGTCTATGGCTATTTGCAGTATGGGGAATTAATATTATCGGAACGCTTCCATTAGCGCGAGATGGGTTGAAGTATGCAGTAGTCGCAGTCGATTATTTCACCAAGTGGACAGAAGTTGAAGCTTTGAGTACTATTTCTGCAAAGAAGATGATAGATTTTGTTTATAAATCTATAACCTGCCGTTATGGTATACCATATACCATAATTTCTGATAATGGGAAACAATTTGACTGTGACGAGTTCCGTAACTTCTGCAATAACTTAGGCATCAAGAAGAATTTCTCTGCTGTTGTTCATCCACAAGCTAATAGACAGATCGAATTGATAAATAAAATACATAAACATAATATAAAGACAAAGTTGGAAGAGCATAAAGGAGCTTGGCCAGAAGTACTCCTTGAAGTGTTATGGGCTTTTCGCACCACTCAACCAACAACTGCTGGAGAGAGTCCATTCTCTTTAGCGTATGGATATGAAGCAATGATTCCAGTTGAAATTGGTACGAGCTCTCTACGGCGATCAACCTATTAGCAAGATTGCAACAAAACACTAATGAGGATTGAGCTCAATCATTTAGAAGAAAGGCGCGAGCAGTCTCAGGTTCGAATCATATCATATCAACAGCGCACTACTCGATATTATAACTCTAAAGTCAGACAAAGAGGATTTGTAGTTGGTAACCATGTTCTTCGGCAAGTCCTACCTAATAATAAAGAGCACGGTGCTGGAGTATTTGGAACCTCTTGGGAAGGACCGTATGTTATTGATGTCATTATTCGACCTAGGACATATAAGTTAGCTCGCACTGGTAGACAAAAGATTGAGCATGCCTTGAATGTAGAATAACTTCGTCGATATTATCAGTAAATTTTCATGTATATCTTCATATTTTCGTCATTCATCAATAAAGATCTACTTATTCGTCATTCGTTAATCGTCATTCATAATTGTCATTCGTTGATCGTCATTCGTAATCATCATTCGTTAATCGTCATTCGTAATCGTCATTCGTCATCATCAATTAGGGTGTCTCCTCATCAATTATTCGATTTGGAACTTTTTATAGTTTTATGTCAGTGTTCGAACACCATAAGACTCGGGGGGCAGTGGGATCAGAATATTATCTCCTACTTATTTCTTAAGGGACTATGCAAAACGTCCATTTAGAGGGGTCGGAATTTTAGATCGTCGAAATATTTAAAATTCCTTAAAATCTTAGGATGTTCTCCTCGCTTCATGCCTTAGCATGTTGTACTACGCAATTTCCCTCCTCGAACAACAAAGTAACTAAGCAAAACATTCATTGTTCGATATGATATATTGCTATATTTATATTTTGCCGTGGAACTTTTGAAAATAGTATTGAGTTTGCATCACTCATACTTGCTATTTTCTTAAGCGACCTAACCTATACTAACACAACCATTTTAAGTGTGTTGGACTTAAATCGCAATAGCGTACCGATCAATCACTTAGTGATTGACTACTTGGTTAAATTAATTATCTTCTATATTACGACTTAGTGTGTTGATTGTTTTGCAGGAATAAACGTCTAATAAGGAAAGCATTCATTCATTAATAAAAGCTCGCACCTATATGCAAGCAAAGAAATACAAATAAGAAGGGACCAAGCCCATATTGTTTTGAAGCAAAAATAAAAAAGATAAGATGATTATTGTGCAGACGTGCTCACCCCACCATCTCCAGTTTTGGTAGCTTCATCTTCCCTCCAACTATGGACAAACTTGACCACGTCTTCGCCAAGAATGGAAAAGTCAAAGTCCGGATGGTCGACGAGGCGATGTCACTGGCTTTGTCTTCGAGCTCCTTGACTTCAGTAGCCTTGAACTCTTCAACAGTCTTGTGACCCGCCTCTGTTGTTGCCTCCTTCATGCGATCCGGATGCTTAGAGATTGTCTTTTCAAGATCTTTAATTTTTTCCTCGAGCTTCTCCTTTTCGGACTTCTCTCTGGCCAGACCTTCGAGTAGCTGCTGCCTCTCTAAATCGAAGGCTTTTTTATCCTCCTCGTAAGCTTTCTCAGAGTTCTCGAATACTTGAGTTATCTCGTCGACTTTTTCGGCCTTCTCCAAACACTCGAGGACTGGGTCGTGCATCAGGACAGCAGCTACAGCAGTCTGAAAATATAACACATCAATACCAGAAGAATGTATTAAAAAAAAATACTTACATTTGCCAACATCCTCATCGCAGAACCAAAGGCAATCTTGGCAGATCGTCGCTTCATCCTCTCCCAGCCCTCTTCAGAAGTGAAGCGATCAATGAAGGCTGCGCTCATATCAGCCTTCTCCAGTAATTGATTAAGGAGCGCGAAGAGCTCCTCGTCCTTATCTACCAGGTTTGGTTTCGAAGAAGTGGCAGTCTCCTTGGATGGTTCGGGATGGCTCATTATTTGAGGCTATGGAGGAGGCGAGCTTGCCGGGATGTCCTCAAAGGCGACTTTTTATTTTTTGGAAGTGTCGACCTTCTCTTTCCCTTTCAATAACGATGGAGGAGTGCTCTCGGGTGTCTTGGATTTTGCTATAGACCCGAGAGTGGAAGGTGGTACTCACAGGCCGCTATCAATAACCATCTCTGTACAGATATGTCAGCAAGCAAGGTGACATAATACAATGATGATTAAAATATGTATATATATATATATAGTTACCTTCTTGCTATTGAGGAGCTGGTGGTGATGCTGTTTCTGGAGAAGATGGTTCGAAAGTTGAAGGGGTGGCAGGTGCTTTTCGTTTCCTAGGTTTGGAAGACGAGGCACTCTTATCCGTCTGCTTCCTCGGCTTCTTTTTGTTTGAGCTCAAAGGTCTGGACGAACGGACGGTTGGGTCAGGGAACATAGCTCCCTTTGGAAGCAAACCACAAGCGACCAAGTTCTTGGAAGTTCCAAGCTTCTTCCAATCAAAATCCTCAATTTCAAGGTCGTTGATTTTGTACACCCTTGCGAGCTGTTCCCTAGAAAGTCCAGATCGTTTCCTGTTGTCTGCGATGACATACGAGTGTGATCAGAATAAATATAATAATACAGAAAAGGCGATAAATTGAAAAGCTATCTACCAGGATTCTAAAAGAAGCCGTTATCCGTATAGTCAAAGTGGAAAAATGGATTTTTCCATTTTTCCATGTTGTTACGAACCCCATAGATTGTTTTTATTGCCTGGTTTGACCACTTGCTCGCATAAAAGAAGCCAAAATCTGACGGTTTGATTTCACTTGGTAAAACCAAGCGAACTCTTCAGGTGTGGGGGTTTCTAAGCCTAATTTATAGTATAGTATGTATAGACCTACCATATATCTATAAGTATTTGGAGTTAGTTCAAAAGGAACGACTCTGTAATAGTCAACGATGAATTTTATATACAGATGAAGTGGAAAGTGTACCCCGCATTTGAGAACTGCTTTAGAGAATGAAGCAATTCTGCGAAGTGGTGTATGTGGTCGATTGAACTCCATTGGAAGACGAAGGGGGATGGCGATCTTGTAGTTGTGCAAGATTTTACTAAGCCTATTCGTGGTGCAGCTCGTCCTTATGTTAGTACACGACTAGTCTCCCTCTACAAATTGGTAACCCGTTGTGAATGCAGGGGCATCTCTGATATGCCGAGGCCATTGGTCTTGAGATAGGTCGTCTATGCGAGGACTACTTTGCCTGATCCTGGTTATCTCAACTTTGGGTTCTGGCTCAAGATAATCTTCGAGATTTATGGAGCTAACACTGGTATTGGAAGATTCTCCTGAGAATGCATTCTCTTTCCTAAAATCCTCACTACTAGACATTTGAAAAGAAATGGTAATGGATTTAGTCCTATGCGAGCATCTGGGATCTTAAATATATGCGAACAGTTTTGGGGTCTCATCTTAGGATTGCATCAATAAGCTACTCAACGGATTTTTTCTAATCGATCTACGGATTCATAAAAAAAAATCGTTCGAGCAGTTCGTTAAAAAGAAAATAAAAACTCTTTCACGAGTTTATCTCTGTCAGTCATCTAAAAGAAGAATCTATAGACCAACGAAAGGGATCTAAAAATTTCTATTTTACAATCTATCCGTATACGGGATGGGTTTATGTTCAGAATATTTAGCCTCTAGTATTTGGGTTCTACGGTTTGTCCCTATTTTCTATTCTAGGATCTGTAAATAAGAGTTCTGGAAAAATTGAAGAACAAGAGAGAGGATATATATTAACCTTTCTTCGAAGACGGAAGGACCAAGATGACGTTCGAAGGATTGTGATGATAACTTTGTCGGAGAAGATGACAAAGTTGTGCGAACTAGGAAACAGAGAGACGTCGGAAGAATTTCTCTGTGAATACTTCAGGTTTAGAGAGAAAATAGCAGACGATAGGTTTTTTGAAGAGGAGGCGGATTAATGTTCGATATATATACCTCGAGCGTCATCAAATCATAGCCGTAGATCAAGATATTTAATTTTCAGATCCAAAGGGCGAAGTTCACGCGGGATTTGATTTTTCCAAAATTAAATCGGTATCTTTTCAAAATTTGAAACGATTCGATTTAAGACAACAGCTGGCATCATCATTATCATTAAGCCTCCTCGAGTTTTGCTATTCTTCTTAGAAAAGGCGACACGTGGTTTCATCTGTCAGAAAAAGGTACGCGTGAACTTGAAAAAGGTGAGATTTGAGATCTGGCTACTCTTCGATTCTTCAAGGGTCTCAAGTCTAGGTCATGACGTCGCATTTTTTTTTTAGCTCGCACTTACATCAGAAGAAAGCTCCATTTTGTTTTAAAAAAAAAATATCTACCCATAAGTAAAAAAAAAAAAACCTACCTATAAATAAAAAAAAAATATCTTATTAGATTGACAACCATATATATATATATGGGTGTTAATTACATAAAATAGATTGACAACCATATATATATATATATATATGGGTGTTAATTACATAAAATATTCTTCGAGCCTAAAAGCTAGCTGGTATAGTATCTCAAAGGCATGAGATTAACAAGATTCTTCTTCGGCTCTTTGCTATTAATGTCAATGATTTTGTAGGTTTTTTCTTTTATTTTTCCTTTTTTCCCCTCTCAAAATTCTTACTTCGTGGAACTCCACGTCCAACGTTGTTAACTAGCACAATCTTTCAACAGAGAATACTAATTTCTGAAAAGAAACCATATATTCTCAAGAGTGAGATTATCTCATGAAAGAAGCTTACGAGAAAGATCATCCGTTACATTAAATTATATCTTCATTATATATCTCATGATTAATTCATATAACTAAGAAAGTAAAAATAACTAAATAAATGAATGAATGAATATTATTAATTAAATTCATAAAATTAAATCTCAACTCCTTCCAAAACAAAAATTTGTAAAAAAAAAAAAAAAAAAAAAATTGATTCCTCTAGTAGTAAGCCAAGTAATCTCGTCACATCACATAACCGTTGACAATTAACATATGGAAGATGACAGAAATATTAGACAACTAAATATCTAGGTACTAAACTTACAAATTGCGTATTATTAATATACCAATAAATAAAGTGAACTATTTTTTTTTCTTGAACAACATTATTGATAGAAACTTTCTAAGCTTTCCGAGGAAAACATTCTATAATTTATGTATACATATATTGTGGTGAATTAATGTGTAACATTAACTAGAGAAAATAATGGATTCCGTAGACAAAAAGGCGTCGATGCTCTCCTCGACTGAGCTGGTGGCGAGCTTTCTGATAGTGATTATAGCAGTGGCTCTCATTTCCTACTGCATCAGCCGTCGGATCACGCAACTCCCCGGAGTAATCCGTGATGACCAAAACAGTACCGCTGGTGACACCAAAAACGACGCCGTAACCATCGACGAGGCCGCACTCCAGCGCTTCCCGAAGCTTTCCTATTCGCAACTAGACGAGTCCCGAGGCGGAGGAGGCGATTGTTCGAGGGCGGCTGACAAAGCTTTCTCGACGTGTTCGGTGTGCTTGGCGGACTATCAAGGAAGCGACGTGCTCCGGGTATTGCCTGATTGCGGCCATGTTTTTCATGTCCGTTGCGTTGATCCGTGGCTACGCCTCCGTCCTACGTGTCCCTTGTGCCGTAACACTCCGAACGTCGCGGCGAGTGAGGAGTCCTCCTCTGTGACTGTTGACGTGGTTTCCTCGCCGGCACCGCCTATCAGAGAGCGTTATAATGAAGTACCGGCAATAGATCTTTGGGCTCCACAAATGTGGTCTATAGGCCGTTTATAGTTGGTCCTCTTATTTCTTGTATCTTTTCTCTGTGTACCAGATTAGATTTTGACACAGGCGCATGACAAACCTATCAGATTGATATTAATAAATTAAATCTCACTTATTTAAATGTAATTATAATTAGTCACTGGACTAAAAGTAGCGTAGCAGTAGCATAGCAGCAGATACATTATGTAGCGATTGGACAGCAAATGTGACATCATATCATTACTCAAAAACAAAATTATTTAATCATTAGTTATTGGCTAGGGCTAAAGAACACCATGCGATGTTAATCTGCTACTGCAGGTTCATTATAATTACATTTTAAATAAAGTTCAATTTATTGATTATAATCACTTAATAATAAAATTATTACATTGTCGGGCATAACGATATCCTATAATATTGCTCTTAATTATTTAATATTTTGCAACATTTTATGATTGAATAGACTAAGAGCACCAAACAAAAAATGGACAAAAGAATATATTTTCCTTTCTTATAGTGTCTCCAACCTATAACACCAAAATGGTGTAATTTTCTCATCAAATTATAGTGTAACTTTCACTTCAACTAGTAACTTTATCTCCAACTTATTTTGTAATTTCTAACACCAAAAAAGAATATTCTGTGTGTATTAATCCCTTTTATCTACTTTTTATGTAACTTTTTCTAATTCCTTATTATTTATCTATTTCATCAATTATGCCCACATATAAAAAAAAAAAAAAACCATGTATTGATCTAATAACATGTTCTATTATTTGAAAAAGTTGCAGAAACTAATAAATTATTAAATTATATTTTATTAAATAAAATGACTCATTTACTACTAATATATTATTTAAAAACAAATTCACATTAACAAAAATAATTGTGAATACATTACATTTAATAATTAAACATAAACACAAATGTGAAAAGTAGATATTGATGGTCTTTTAAGTCTCTCAATTAGTATATTCCTCTCACAAATAATCACTTAATGCATCACGAAACATAATATGAGCATCTTTATCCTTAATTTATCTATGTCAAGCAATAAATTAACGAACATCTTGTATTCTTATCTACTACTATTTTAACTTTTGGAGCTAGTACTTTCCTCGTATCTTGAATTAGGGTATTAAAATTACATATATCCCCGATAATTATCATACTGTGTATGATACTGCATGCAGTTATTATGTCATATAATCATCCACGGAGCCACATTGTGGCAATTGGAGGCTCAAGCTCCTACTGAAATTGTTTTGAAAACATATATATATATATATATATAATATATATTAGAAAACAATTAATCCTTTCCTTTAAAAAAAAAAAAGAAAACAACTTGTAACTAAACCTTTAAGCCCCACCCAAAAAATTGTTAGTTCCACAAATATATATAATTAATTTTCACATGATAGTTTAGATTATTTTTCTTTTAAACAAAAAGTTAATTGATTATTTCTTTTTCTTTTTGTTAAATTTGATTGAATTTAGTTAAACTAAGTAGGAAAAACTAAAAGGGGTCTAAATTCAAATTGATCATCATTCTCTCAAGCCTCGAGTTTAGCCCAATTTATAAATAAAAGTTTCTGAAAAAAAAAATTAATTATCCCCTTCCCCAAGCGTTGAAATGGAAACACTTCAACTTTTCATTATTACTTTTTCTCCAATAAATATGTTTAATCCTCTATCATTACTAAGTAGTTCTTTGGATTAAAAAATATCAATGTTCTTGTAAAGAAAATAGTTAATATTTAATATGATAAAATATGTATATTCATATTAATTTTACTAGACATTAGTACTATAGTGGAGACAGTATTTTCTTATATGAGTCTTGCTAAGAATCGATTATATAATCAAATGGATACTTAATGGATGAACGAGAATTTATTTATTTATATAAGAAAAATATCTTCAATGGCCTTGATAATAAAGTTATCATACAATGTTCTTAAAAATATATGAAAATTGGCTGACTACAAATATAGTATTTATTACTTATTGGCTTTTAAAATTTTTATTAGAGTTTAAGCTTCCACTAGTGAAAATTCTTAGCCCTATCCCTACATATAACAGTATATTTTTTTTCCAAAATTTTATCGGTCCTAATATAATTGTAAACTATGATTAGAGAACTTCGAATACACGCTCTATATATTTCTACAGGCTTCCTATTTCATGGTAAAATATCTTTTCTTTCGACCTTAGGGCTAGTGAATAGTTTGCATAATAGTGGACCATTTTGAGTATATACTATCAGCTAAATAATAACTCATATTATACTCTCTTTCTTGAATAACATAATGAGTAGGAAGAGAAATACCTTGAGCTATATTAGGAAAAAAAAATAGAATGACTCTAATACATTGATATCATTGTTAGTACTTGGCATACTAAAATATGTTTGTCAAATCTAGAGAATATTATAATTTGCTACAACTTTAAGAATAATAGTTGATGACTCATTATGACTTGTGTATTATCCAACCCATGTCATTGAATAATTTTTCCACTTCCAACGCATACAATTTAGACTGTCCAATATTCCTTGAAAACCAAGTTGTTGACCAGCATAGAATAGCCTAGCAACATTATTAGCGGTAAGTGTTTCTAAGATATCGCTCTACAAATATCTCCATAATAGCTGGTGTGTCATTAAACAATCAAGTTATTTTTCTTTCCTATCTTTATCTAGCAAGGTCTAGAGAAACTTAGTAATTACCTAGTATAATGATATATAAGAGTCGATACCACGAAAAATTAATCTAACTAAATAAGTTACTAATCCTAAGGTGAGGAGAGATTGTGAATTAAAGCTAAAACTAAACAAAACAAGAAAATAAATAAACTATAAATTAGATAAATTAAATTGATCAAGCTTTCATTCTCTACCACTAAATAATCACGTTGATTTAACCTTCTTATTCTATATTCAATTATTTATTAAAGCTATCAACTATAAATAGTCTACAAATGCATAACTACCACTATCTTTCCTTAGATTATATTCTAAATAGACGAACGTTATACCTAACTTCTTTCTATTAAATAACCTAAGCAAACGCTCTAGAATTAATCAATAAAAGCATTACCATATAGAAATATATTATAATAATCTAGGTTGTCATCATACAAATGAAAATTCTTTAACCTAGGTTATATTCGTTACTATAGCTAATACCTTAAGCGAGCATACCAACTATAATAAATGAATATTCAAACCCTAGCATTAGAATTCAATCATGTTTATTTAGTTGCGCACCTAAATAAGTACTATGTCGCTTATAAAATCAACATCAACAGGCATAGAAATACATAAATAACTTTAATATAAATAATAGATATATAAATATAGAATCTGAAAATTAAATAACAATCATATCTAGGGCATTGAAATCACCCTTAACCTAACCTCTGTTATGTATATAAGAATAAACAGAATAAACATCATGCTGGAATAATAAAAAAAATAAAAACTAAAAAAGAAAAGGAGAAGAAGGAAGAAGAACACTGCAGTAGCTCCTGAGCTTTCCTCCTCTTTTCTCTCTTTAGGTTTTAAGTATGTTTTGTATCTTCTAGGTATATATAATATCCCTCCATCTAATGTAAAAGGTCCTATTTATAGAGAAATAGGTTGGGAATGCAAGTTGGTCAAGTCCCGCATAAATGAAGAGTCCTAAATCATAAAAATACTCAAAGTCAGTGGTTGTACAATACTCCAACACCAACACACTCGGGCTCTGATATTGTGGCATCTAAATTGTTTTTTTATTATTTTTTTCCAAAAATTCATATGGACACCGCAACGCTAAGCCATTGTTCTATACAATTTTCAGCTTTTCTCCAACTTCATCATTTTAGCTCGTTTTCGACTTGTTTCAACTCCTTTTTATCTTTATACCTCTAAAATACCTAGAAACACAAAAACAATATAATTAGTCTTAGATTGATATAAAAACTCATAAAATGGCCTAGAATAGTAATTATCATATTGGTATAAATAGTCACATATCAATAGCACAGAAAAATCTCTTCATATTTTCAATTGTCATTGACTCACCTATTTTAACATACTCATCCATGGCATCAGCCAGTAAACCATATGTCAACATTTGAAATATGGCTATTACTTTCTATAAAGTTGATAATCCTAGTCTAACAAGTCGATTATTTCATTATTAGAAGTAGTTGTCATGATCTTTGATTACATCAATAATATAAAGGAACAAACTTCGAGAAATTCAATATCGTAAGTTATAGTATCATTGTAGTTTAGATTCCTAGCAAAATAGTCATTGAACAAATTGTGATCTATGATTTTCTAGTCATGATGCATCACTACATGTCCAGGAATTGAGCCATCATGGGTCACTTGATTGTTTTGTTGATTCAAATAGTTAGCGAGGATCATGTTATTGTTAGTGATTGCATAATATATAGCCTTTTCGGATGCATTAATCACAATAATATTATTCATCACTAATAATTCATTATTGTCATTCGAAGAGAAAGTGGAATACGATAAATAAAATCTTTAATATTAAAATTCATTTTCGAATTGAAGAAAATGGTTAAGTTTATTTGATATCGATTTTTTAGTAAGTAGATAAAGGAGAAGATTTTCTTTTTAAACAACAATTAAGGATTGTGAGTCATATCATAACGTAGTATGCTTTTTATAGCAAATCAAGGAACTTATCTTATAAGGTTAAAAATCCAATCTAACGATTAAGGCCCGTTTGGCATGGCTTTTAGAAGCTACTTTTAAGCTTCCTAAGCTCAAAAATAACTTCTAAGCGTGTTTGGATAAAATATCAGAGAGTTTTTGGACTCTAAAGCTCTTTTAGATAAAGCCAAACTTATGTAACTTCTCTAGGAAGAGCTTAAAAAAAATGTGGAAATTTTTATTTTTAAATTTTAATGAAAATTAATATTTCCACATTTAGCCTTATTTTAATAAATGACCAAAAACAAAATACCATTTAGATCTTATAATTAAAATTTCAAATATATCATCCAAATAGTATATTAAAAATTATGACTTTAACTTCTCTTCTTCAGCTGCATAAATACAGAAGTAAAAATTATATCAAATGAATCCTTTGATAATAATGAAATCTATCCAACGGTTTAAGTTTTAGTAATCTAGATTTTTTTATCTAGACAAATTAGAGAAAGTGTAAAACTTATAAGATTCTTAAGAATATATTTCTTATCTTTTCAACTCTTCACTAAGTTTATATTTTCTTATCTAGATGCATTGGAGCAAGTGTAAAGCTTATAAATTTTTTAAAATATATATATTTTATCAACTCTTCACTAGATCTAGATTTTTTTATCCAGATGCATGGGAACAAGTGTAAAGTTGAATTTATTAGAGAATGTAAAACTGATAAGATTCTTAAGAATATATTTCTTATCTTATCAACTACTTACCATATTCGGATTTTCTTTATCCAAATGCATTGGAGCAAATGTAAAGTTTAACTTATTGGAGAAAGTATTAAGCTGAAAAGATTCTTAAAAATATGTTTCTTATCTTTTCAACTCTTTACTAATTGTTTGGATCAAAAATAGAAAACTACAATTTAATTTGTGAGATTTTTTGCAAAATAAGAAACCTTATTTAAAAAAAAAGGGGGGAAAAAAATAAGGAAAAGAAGAAGAATACCACACCATTAATAGCGTGATATTATTCATTTTTTTTGTGTCAACAACAATTCACTGTTTAAAAGTAGCGTTAGGTCGGAGTTGAATGTCAACGCCATCCCCACATTTGCATTCTATATTGGCACCGTTAGAGAAGAACTTATAGTTTCTGTACATGCACATATGGTTCCATAGCATCATTGTAGGCACCAACTAGTCCCATTTGACTTGGTGTGAATACTTATTACATACTTATACTGCCATATTTATAGTTCATTTAAAATGAGATGATCACCTATCTCAAATTGTATTGTCTCTTTCATTCTCCACTAAGTAATAACGCGAAATCATTCTAAAATAATGAAGGCTTTTTATGAGGAATTGTTAATGAAATTAGGATTGGCCAGAATATAATGTGACATGCCCGTTATTTAGTTAGTGCATCAAGAAGAGAACCAAAAAATTCTCGGTTCTGACCTAGTTGTTGTGCCATCAGTAGTTACCATCAATAGTTTTAGATCGCATTTTCCAGTTTAGCTTCATTCTTGTATAACTTCACGTTAGTCAACTTTTTCTTCTTGCAATACAAGGGTGATCAACCATCCCGCAGCATATTTTTTTAACGAAATCTTGCAACTTAATCCACGACGGCCAAAAATAAATAGAGTGAAATTCGGAATATATTTAAAGTATAATAATTTCAATTCTAAATTATCAAATTTAATTATAGGATACGTAATCCATATTTAAGCCAGCTAAACAAAAGCTCATTTAACTTCTAATGCATAAAACCAGAAATAGAATCTTAATTTCAATTTCAGACCAAAAAGAAGATCATCCGGAGGCAAAGAGCATGGTAAGAGAAAACCAGATGCAACATTTACATTAGCATGTACACAAAAAATAAATAAAACGGTTTTGATCCGTTAACTAAATACAGTATTCACATAAACTTGGAGGAATACAGCGATACTATTCACACTAATGGACAAAATCACGGACCTGGTCAAGGGATTTTACAATCTCTCCAAGGCATGCAATAAGCTTATGTCCTTGACGTCTAACAAATTCAGCAGATTTGGTTTGGCAATTTTCACCATTCTCCGCTTTAGTAGCTTCATACTCTGCATTCTTAGAAACAATGGATTTGACCATTTCAGCATTTTCATGCAGAATAAAAGCAATCATTTGCTCCTTCTCTTCATTGCCAATTGTCTCAAATTCTTCCACATGGCCCTTTTGAGGCTCGTTCTTCTTACTTGATCGCTGAGGCAGCTTTTCTTGTGGAGGGCTTCTCACAGAAGTTTCTCTTATGGAGTGCACCACAGGATTCTTTTCTACAAGGGATTTAGGAGGCTTTCTTTCTGCTTGGTCCTTCATAGGCTTTGCTTCTGCAACACTTTTCCATTCACAGGTTTCTTCAGATATTAGCTGCCTCCTTTGCCTCTTAGACCCTAGTGATACAAAAACATGTGTAAAACTTGTGGTGACAAATTAGCACTAAACATTTCAAAAGAAAACTCAGCACTATTACTGATCTAACGGTTCCATGCATGACATATACATCAAAGCGAAAATATTACAGTTTTCTCGTCATCACTCAAAATTAGTGTAATTTAAGCTCTACTCCAATCAAATTTTGTTAACCAAATTTCAATTGGTAAACATGTACATCCCACAAGACATACCCTGCTAAGCTAAAATGACACAGATTACTAACAAAATTGATGCAACTATTTTGAGTTTGAGTTCCATATTTAATCGTCTTTTTTTCTTTTTCTTTTTCAAAATTTTTCTGATAAGAAACAGATACCTAATCATCCGATTTGTAATTGAATAAGGGAATAAGCAAACTCCTTGCTAGAGTAGATCTGCCCTTTTTTCCCCATAAAAAAAACTATGCTTATGACTACTCTAGCGAGGAGTTTGCTTATTCCCTTATTCGATTACAAATCGGATGATTAGGTATCTGTTTATAAGCATAGTTTACTGCGACACATATTGTCTCTAACTCTGAGTTGCTCTATCAGATTCATTAAAGTTTATCAGCTATTAAGAATTGTGTTCAGCTCTATGTCCAAATACACGAAAACCAGCATGACCTGCATGCTGTTTGAGAAAGGCTAAACCTGTCCTACTGCTTCATTGATTGCCTTTCTGAATAAATGAGTTCACGCTAATAGCAATTTTTTAAGATGTGAACCTATACTTTAGCGATGAATGCCATAAAACAATACAATAGAAGTGATTGACTACTTCAGAGACATCTGGCAGATCATTTTAGAGGTTAGCATAATTATGTAACCTTCAAATTTTCGAAGTGTCGATTATTCTTAGTTGTTTGGTGGTGAGTGGTGACTCTATGCTGTCATACTTTTTTCTTTTTGTTTTTTCAGTGAGTTCTGCTCTTCTGTCTTAAGGAATTTTGTGTTAGAAGAAGCTGTTCCTTTCATCAAGAATCAATAATGAAAAAAGTTCTAAAGAGGTAAAGACTGAAGAACAACCGCACCTTTTGTGTGCTTGTATACATGGGTGTCTGCACCTGCACGTTAACCAGGGTAAACATTAATTTAGTTTTTCTTAAACTAGTCACAGTCAAAGGATTTTCAAACTCGGTACAAGATTAAACATGAAATTAGCAATTTATATCTGAGCTGAGAATACTCTAAATAAGCTCCTTTAGATTATATGTATATATACGGATATATACAAATATGTTATTGTGAAAATAGAGAAGATTAAAATAAAGAAAATGAAGATCAGGATCGCCCTCCTCACTTCAGTCTTGACTTGTAAAGGAAAGTTTTACATTATTGCTTTGACCTATAAGAACGAAAACCAAACCGAGATCAAAGATTCAAGTAAATAAAATTCAACAAGACTTCCAGAATTATACAATTCAGCGAAGATGCATTTTAATTGAGCTTATAATACTATGGCTTAACCCGCAAGAGGAGTGATCCTAACTAGATTGGCCTCATCTCAACTCCTAAACACCTATCACTTTCTCTTTTATAATACATTCAAAGAAAAATGGATTACCAACAAAACAGAAAATCAATGCGTAAAGCTTCGAATAATTAAAAGAGGAGTAAAACCAGAACTTCCCACTTTCCATTTTCATGCCTAAAGATCAATAACACCATTTTCTTGTTGAGGGTCTATAATTTTTATAAAAGGAAAAAAAAAATGTGAGAGAGATAATAATGGGAAAGATTGAAACAAAGCATTACCTACTAGATCAACCTTATCGTAGTTGGCTTCAGCATCACTATCAGGATCCGTATCCGCTTGATTCTCCCGCGCATTTACCAGATTCTCAATCGCTAAGAAAAGCTCATCATCGAAATCTCTTGGAAGCCCTAAACTTTCCCTTCTATCGGTTTTCAAGGACCAGTACGAAGAAGCCCTGGACTTGGATTTGGACTCCCATTGCTTGATCCTATTGTAGTCGAGGAGCAGAGAGTCCCATTTCCTCCGGCACTGGTTGACATTCCGATTAACGTCCTGGGCGGCGCAATTCTCAGTTATAATCATCCATTTCTGGAAAGAAGAGAGGGCTTTCAGGCAATCGGCTTCGACGGCGGCGATCTCATTGACGAGGATGAGCGCGTCCATGGCCGACCAGTCCGGAGCCACCTGAGAACGCGTTCGTCTTGACCCCGAACTCCGCTCGTGAGCCATGTTCTTCTCCTGGAGATTGAAAGAAGGAGAGCTCAAAATCAGAAAATCTATGGAGGTTTTTTTTTTGGGGGAAAGTCAGCTCAGCTGGTAACTGGTTCTACTTCTGGTTGGTTCTTGTTAGAGAGCAGTAGCACGTTTTCACTTTTTGGAGTTACGACGTCGTTTTCATTCCTAGACTTCAGAACGGTGCGTTTAACTGCATCTGGTTTGGACCTCCCAAGCTTTCCATAGATGATGTCGTTTTGGACAATCCAATCCGATGTACCGAATGAAACATTATAAACAAATTTAAGTATCCGACCGACTTTAAAAATTTATAGTTAAATGTATAAACAAAAATAAAAATATAATATGTTTTGTAGTTAAAATTTTAAAAAANATCTATTTAATTTTTTCATAAAGATATATCTACGTGGTTTTTTACAAAATTTTAAAGGACTAGGTTTAAAATACTAAAAATTAAAATATTTCAGTTAGATTGAATTTTTTTAAAAATTATGGATTGATTTATAAAAATATCAAAAATAATAATTTTAACAAATATTTAAGAAATATTATTTTTTTTCAAAATTTGTATGTTTCAATGATATTCGAGATAATCAATCTATATATTTTAGATTACTTGATTGGTTACTTCAAGTAATTATTTAAAAAATAGTATTTTTTAAATATTTCTAAAAGTAGTAACTCTAGATTTTTCAAATGTTTTCAAAATCAGAATTTTTTAATTTTTTTAAAAAATTACAATGAAAAATTAAATTTCCTCGACCCATTTTCACTACGCTGAGACTGACTTTCGGGTTCGGCCTTAGCCCGTGAACTGTTCCTAAACTCTTGATTTTTTTTTTCAAATGTATTTTTTTTCTTTGAAGGATTTTTAAAAAAAGGTATTAGTTTGTTTGATTGATTAAATTTTATTATAAATAAAACTCAAAAGATATATTTTTTTCATTGGTATATCAATTAATATAATATAAACTTTTTAAAAGAATGAAATAAAAAACACAGATAAAATCATGTCGGTAAGCATATGCTTAGTAGTTGACCAAAAAAGTAACTCGTGGGTAGATAATTCATTCAAACTCCTATCGAAAATTCGATAAATTTGTCTAATGAGCGTGTTATCACATGATTTAACTTCCAGAAATGACGTTCTCTTTCTATTTGATTTCAACTTATATCTCCTTTAATCTTAATAGTTGGAGTTACAAAGTAGGGATTTTTTGCAAATATAGCTTTTTTTGGTATAGCCATTTTAGAAAATAGTTCAATTCAACTTTTTTTTAAGGTTATAAGTTATAAATTATATGTTGGATGATGTACAACATACTAAATATTACTGAATTCTAGTTTAAAAAAGGCTATTTTACAAATGGATTTCTAAGTAAGTTTTTACTTTAAGACACATGAGTGATCTAATTTACCTAATTTCTTTAACAAATTATTTATTGGTCGAGAGACGAATTGTTGAACAAATCAACAATTGCAGCTCACCAACCAGCCGCAATAGGAACTGTGAAAAAAGGCAGCTGCAATAGAAATAGTAAAAAAGGCAGCCGCAATAGGAATAGTAAAAAAGCAGCCGCAATAGCAATAGTGAAAAGAGTAACCATAATAGCAATAGTAAAAGATGGTATTCATACCACCTTTTATATTCTATAAATACGAAGGGCTTCATCACTTGTTTTGTATCCCATTCTAAATCATCTTCCTTTCTAAGAGAGAATTCAAGCCTAGGAATTCCTCTTAGTGTCCCACTTGTTTTCTCCTAAATTGTTTAGAGAGAGTGTTTTTTCCTATTTCAAGAGAGAGAGAGGTTCATTTGTTCTCTCCTTGTATTTAGATAAAAGTGAATTGTAATCTCCTTTTCATAGTGAAATTCTTCACAATCTTATCCGTGGACGTAGCCTAAATTGGGTCAACCACGTTAATTCTTTTGTGTGCTTTATTTTTTTTTTCATTTTACCCAAATTTTCTCAACTCGTATTTTAGCTATGTGTTATCGCTTTCGCAAAGCCGATCTCCTAACAGTGGTATCAGAGCCATTGGTTGGAGTATTGTTTACGTATACGATACTATTCACGTATACGGTATTGTTCACATACAGTGAAATGGTGGTAACTGAACAAATCGTGGTGAATAAAAATGGCGGCAAAATTCGATATTGAGAAGTTTAATAGGAGTAATTTCTCTTTGTGGAAAATGAAGATAAAGGCAATCTTGAGAAAAGATAATTACCTAGCAGCGATTGGGGAAAGGCCTGTTGAGATTACTGATAATAAAAGATGGGACGAGATGGATAGCAATGCTATCACTAACTTACATCTGGTGCTAGTAGATAGAGTCCTATTGAGCACTGAAGAGAAGAAGTCAGCCAAGGATATATGAGATACACTGACAAAGTTGTATCAGGCCAAGTCGCTTCATAACAAAATTTTCTTGAAGAGAAGGCTTTATACCCTTCGGATGGCAAAATTAACAATGGTGAACAACCACATCAATATCATCAACACTCTATTCTCACAGCTCACAACAATGGAGTATAAAATAGAGGATAATGAACGTGCAGAAATCTTACTTCAGAGTTTACCTGATTCGTATGATCAACTCATCATAAATGTGACCAGCAATATTACAACTCTAGTTTTCAACGATCTTACAGCTATTGTTCTCGAAAAAGAAAATCGGCGTAAGAACAAGGAAGATAGATTAGTAAGTTCACAGTAAGTAGAGGCGTTGACAATGAAAGGGAGATCAACGGAACGTGGCCCCAGTGGTAGATCTAAATCAAGAAATAAGAAGAATGTTAAGTGTTATCACTGTGGTAAGAAAGTGCACGCCAAAAGGGAGTGTTGGCAACTCAAAAAGAATAGAGATTCCAGAAGAAAGGACCCTGAGTCATCAAATGCTTAGGGGAATGTTGCAAATACTTCAGATGATGGAGAAATCCTATATAGTGAAGCAGGAATAATTTCTAAAGACAGACGGCAGCTCACTAATGTTTGGTTAGTGGATTTGGGAGCAACATGGCACATGCCTTCTCACAAAGAATGGTTTCACACATATGAACCTGTCTCTTAAGGATCTGTATTCATGGGTAACGATCATGCCTTAGAGATCGCTGGGATTGGTACTATCAAGATAAAGATATACGATGGCACTATTCGTACTATTCAAGAGGTGTGACATGTGAATGGCCTGAAGAAAAATCTATTGTCTTTCGGACAATTAGATAACCTTGGTTGCAAAACTCGTGTCGAGAATGGGATCATAAAGATTATGAAGGGCACGCTTGTAGTAATAAAGATAGAGAAAATCGCAGTGAATCTATACATGCTTAAAGAAGATACACTGATAGAAGCGGAGGCATCAGTTACTTCAACAAATTCCGGAGAAGAATCAACGATGATATGGGATCGTAAGCTTGGCCATATATCGGAACGAGGCTTGAAGATTATCTCTGAACGAAGGTTGCTTCCTAGTCTCACAAAGGTATCTTTACCTTTTTGTGAGCATTGTGTCATAAGCAAGCAGCATAGATTAAAGTTTAGCACATCTAATTCTAGAAATAAAAAAGTTCTAGACTTGGTTCTCTATGATGTTTGGCAAGCACCGGTAATGTCCCTAGGAGGAGCTAGATACTTTGTATCTTTTATTGATGATCACTCTAGGAGATATTGGGTGTATCCTATCAAGAGGAAGGCATATGTGTTTTCAGTCTTCAAAATATTTAAAGCACAGATAGAGCTTGAATCTGGAGAAAAGATCAAGTGTTTAAGGATGGACAATGGAGGAGAATATACAAGCGATGAATTTGATAACTTCTGTCAACAAGAAGGTATCAAGAGGCAGTTCACAATGGCATACACTCCTCAACAAAATGGAGTGGCAGAGTGGATGAATAGAACCTTGTTGGAAAGAACAAGAGCAATGTTGAAAGTTGCAGGTCTACCCAAGATATTTTGGGCAGAAACAGTCAAAATTGCTTATTATGTGATCAGTCGATCTCTATCAACAGCGATTGATCTGAAGACACCGATGGAGATGTGGACTGGTAAGCCAGCTGATTATTCTCGCTTACATATGTTTGGATATCCTATGTATGTGATGTACAATGCTCAAGAAATCACAAAACTGGATTCAAAGTCCAGAAAGTGTGTACTCTTGGATATGCTGATGGAGTCAAAGGATATCGCTTATGGGATCCCACTGACCATAAGGTTGTCATCAGAAGAGATATGATATTTGCAGAGAGTAAACTGTAAGAGAAGGGAGACGATAACAGACCAGAAAATACTAGAGTTCAGATAGAAAAGAATACTGAAGATTCAGATTTTTCTGAAGTAGCACCAGAGCATGAAGTAGAAGAACAAGTCGGGGAAGAAGCTTCTGAAATTCGTCGGTCAACTCGTGATAGAAGAACACCGGCATGGCACTCAGATTATATCACTGAGAGCAATATTGCATATTATCTTCTAACAGAGGATGGAGAGCCAACGACTTTCTATGAGGCTACCAGAAGCTCGGATGTATCCCTATGGATGACAGCAATGCAAAAAGAGATTGAAGCCCTTCACAAGAACAAAACATGGGATCTTGTTTCGCTACCACAAAGAAGGAATGCTATTGGCAACAAATGGGTCTACAAGATCAAGTGTGATAGTAATGATCAAGTGGAGTGGTATCGTGCGAGATTAGTGGTAAAAGGATACGCTCAGAAAGAAGGTATTGACTTCAATGAGATATTTTCACTTATAGTTAGACTGACAACAGTTAGAGTGATTCTGGCGATATGTGCTACATTTGACCTACATCTAGAGCAGCTAGATGTGAAAACTGTTTTTCTTCATGGAGAACTTGAAGAAGAGATTTATATGCTCCAACCAGAAAGTTTTGCTGAAACAGGCAAGAAGAACTTGGTTTGCAGGTTGAACAAATCTCTATACGGTTTCAAACAGGTGCTGAGGTGTTAGTATAAGAGATTTGATTCCTTCATCATAAGCCTTAAGTACAACAGACTCAGTTCAGACTACTGCACATACTTTAGGAGGTTTGATAAAGATAGTGACTTCATCATCTTATTATTGTACATGGATGACATGTTGGTAGCGGTCCCCAACAAAGGCAGAATCTAAGAATTGAAGGCACAGTTAGCTAGAGAATTTGATATGAAGGACTTGAGACCAGCAAAGAAGATTCTAGGGATGCAAATTCACCGAGATAGAAGTAACAGGAAAATTCTTTCTCAGAAAAATTATTTGAATAAAATCTTACGTCGCTTCAATATACAAGATTGTAAGACGATTTCTACCCAACTTCCTGTTAACTTCAAGTTATCCTCCGGGATGTATCTTAGCAATGAAGCAGAGAGGATGGAGATGTCTCGAGTACTGTATACATCAGCAGTGGGAAGCCTAATGTTCACTATGATATATAAAAGACCAGACATTGCACAAGTAGTGGGAGCAGTTAGTCAATATATTGCTAATCTTGGTGAAGAGTGTTGGAATGCTGTGAAGAAAATTCTGAGATACATCAAAGGAACCTCAGATACTGCATTATGTTACGGAGGATCAAAATTTACTATCAGAGGATATGTTGACTCAAATTTTGTGGGTGATCTTGATAAACGAAAATCTACTACATGCTATGTGTTTTCTCTTACAGAAGGAGCTGTAAGCTGGGTTTCAAAACTACAAACTATTGTAGCTTTATCTACAACAAAAGCAGAATACATAGCGCCTACATAAGCTTATAAAGAAGGTATTTGGATTCAAAAGTTATTGGAAGAGCTCGGGCACAAACAAGAAAAGATTCCTCTATTTTGTGACAGTCAGAGTGCCTTGCACATTGCAAGGAATCCAATCTTTCATTCTAGAACAAAGCTCATTGGTGTTCAATATCACTTTGTTCGAGAAGTAGTAGAAGATGGAGTATGAACATGAAGAAGATTCATACAAAGGAGAACCTAGTAGATGCTTTAACCAAATCAATCAACACTGACAAGTTCCAATGGTGTAGATCCTTATATGGCCTAGCATAAATATAAGCAGCATGAGGAATTGACAAGGGAGAAAAGAGAGATTTATCAAGTGTGAAGACATGATTAAAATCAAGCCTTCAAGTGGAAGAATATTGAACAAATCAACAATTACAGCTCATCAACCAGCTGTAATAGGAACAGTGAAAAAAGGCAGCCATAATAAGAATAGTAAAAAGGGCAGCCGCAATAGGAATAGTAAAAAGGGCAGTCGCAATAGCAATAGTGAAAAGAGCAGCCGTAATAATAATAGTAAAAGATTGTGTTCACACCACCTTTCAAGTTCTATATATACAGAGTGCTTCATCACTTATTTTGCATCCCATTCTAAATCCTCTTCCTTTCTAAGAGAGAATTCAAGCCTAGGAATTCCTCTTAGTGTCCCACTTGTTTTCTCCAAAATTGTTTAGAGAAAGTGTTTTTTCCTATTTCAAGAGAGAGAGAGAGGTTCATTTGTTCTCTCTTTGTATTTAGAGAGAAGTGAGTTGTAATCTCCTTTTCATAGTGAAATTCTTCACAACCTTATCTGTGGACATAGCCTAAATTAGGTGAACCACGTTAATTCTTTTGTGTGCTTTATTTTTTTTTCATTTTACCCAAATTTTCTCAACTCATATTTTAGCTGTGTGTTATTGCTTCCGCAAAGCCGATCTCCTAACACGAATGGCATCCAAATAAATAAGTGGATGAAATTAATGAGAGGAAGTAGACTTTTACTTTGACAACATACTAGTAACAATATTATAATTTTGAAACCTAATTTTAGGAATATGACAAATTTATTACATAAAAGAATTGGGATATATTTTGGGACGTGGATCCTCTGATGTGCATTCTCTGTACACCCTATGAGAAAACGTCTAAATGAGTTGCACTGCTTTTAACGAAGTTAGTACTGTTCAAGGCATTGCTTCCTTTCTTTTTTTTTTCCCCTTTTTCTTTTTCTTGTTGGAACGAAAGTTAGTCGCATATCTAGACCTAAACTCTTGTCTCTCTTCTCTTCATAACTTCGTTTAGTCCCTCATCCCACCTAGCATTTAGCAACACCGTTATGTATTCATCAATTTTTCTATTGATTTTTCTCGAATCCTTCTCACTGGTTATAGCAATCAAGATACGTGTTGTGCGGTCTAAAATCCTATGTCAGGTCGCATAAGTAAGATTAAGTGCGACCTCATCCGAAAGGGTTGCATGTGACCTCCACCGCATAAGTTACGTGCGACCTCCTCCGAATAGGTTATGTGTAACCAGAATGAAAAGGAGACTAGTCTACGCTTCGTCAAAAAGGTAACCTACAAGGAAAGGGAAACAAAAGTTTCTCTTTCAAGTTCGACCAGTTACCCAATTTAAGTGATTACTCAATTATATTATTACTCAAATTGTATTACCCGATTGTGTAGTTACCCATTCTCGCAATTAGGAACATTGAGTTACCTTCATCTATATAAAGGGAGTTCAATGCTTTAGAAGGAGAGGATTTTTTGAATCTAGAGAGGCTAAGGGATTCTTGAGAGTGTTTTCTTCTTCTTTCCGGACAACACATTGTAATTTTGAGTTCTTGTAATTCTCCAGAAAATAGTGAAAAACAATGGACGTAAGCTCCTCTTTTTCGGGGCTGAACCACTATAAAATCTTTGCCTCTTTATTTGCTTTGATTAATAACCCTTTTCACACAAGCCACATCTCGTAATTTTTTCTAAATTTATTGTTGACAAAACCTCTATCAACAATTGGCACTAGTAGAAGGGCTATTCTGGCAAAACAGTTTGTCAAATATCGCTTTTTTAATAATGGCAAATACCAAAAACACTACCAGAGTCACCAGAACTAGCCAAAATCAACCCCAAAGCACTGCTGCTGCACAGGCAGATCCTGCTCAGGATCAACCTACCATGATCGCATCAGAAAACCTTGCTCAGAGACAGGATCGCATGGAGTAGACACTGGTGAACCTTCAGCCAGATCAATGACTCCCTACGACGACTTGCTGAAGGCAGATGGTGACCCTACCACAGCACGAACGTCCAAGAGAACGTCCTGCTCAATTACCTGAGAAAGGAATACAGATCTTAGAGACAAGGAGACGCGACCAGCCAAGAACCCAGCAAGAACGTTATGAAGATCGCATCTCTAAAGGAAAAGGCAAAGTCGCAAACTTGCCTCCAGAATCTGGTACAGAGAGTTCAAGTACTAACCGTGATCATGGATAACCTTCTCGTAAATCCACTGGTAATCAAGATTGCTTAAGCAGTGAACGAAAACGACCATCGAGAAGCGTCTTCGAAAGAATCAGCAGAGAGTCGAGACAAGATCCTGCAGACCTAAGACAATACTTGGAGCGGCGACGTAGCCATGAACGATCCGTATCGCATCATAATGACCAAAGCTGATCTCGTCGCACTATTTTGCTAGATTCCTCTCATAGATCGTAGAAGACTCTACCTGACTAACCCGCCATACAACGAGATAATGATCAAAGGCCGCCCTTGCCGCCAGCAAGAGATAATGCTCTCCCTCTGAACGTCGATGTTCATAATTTAAGGATCGCATTGGATGCACTTGCTGGTTGGGACGATGAGCTCGCTGATGGGTATCGTCAATCGCCATTCAGCGAGAAAGTTCGAGCTGCTGCCCTACCTACTGGATTCAGACTTCCCACCATAAACACTTTTGATGGGAAAACTGATCCACAGGGCCATATGGATCACTTCAGTGACTTGATAGAACTCCATCGTGTCAATGATCATACACGCTGCAGATGTTTTGCTGTAACTCTCTCAGGAGCAGCAAAGAAGTGGTTCCAAGGACTCAAATCCGACTCAATCTCATCCTAGCAACAACTTCAGACAGCGTTCTTGAGACAGTTCCAAGCTGCAAAGAATTCCACTGTTCCACTTGTTAGCTTGTCTGCAATTCGACAAGGTCCACAGGAAACTCTACGATCTTATCTCAATCGATTCACCTCATAGTTAGCAAAGGTCAACAACCCACCTGAAGGGAGAGTTTTAACTCTCATAATGGCTGGGTGCGACTAGAAACTAATCTCTAGGAGGAATTACTTGAGCGAGAATGTAAAACTCTAGAAAACTTCTACTGAAGGATTGGTCGACATCTGAGGGTAGAATCTTCGTGCGAGAATCTTCAAAAGACAAAGAAAGAAGGAAGGAAAGATGCAACTAAAGACTCGATCATAACCAACAATAACGGTAATAAGAAAAATAAAAGGAGTAATGAACAGTTGATGGAGAATCAACCTAGACCTAAAAAGGAGAAGATTTCAAGAGCTCCCATGCGGTTCAACAATCACACTGAGATAAACGCGCTCATAGATCATATCTATGTGGTCATAAACCAGCAGGAATGATACCATCAACCGGAACCAATAAAACAGGACAGGGCAAAGTGCGACCCCAATAAGTTCTACTGGTATCACAATGATATTGGACATGATACCAATAATTGCTATGCCTTGAAGGATGAAATTGAAAGATTGATTAAAGAGGGGCGACTGCGGCAGTACACCAGGCAGAACGATGAAAGGCGAGAAGAAAACCAACAGTGACCTCCAGAAATTCAATGCGAAGTCCAAACTATCTTTGGAGGACCGCATATTGGCGGAGATTCGAAAAGGGCTCAAGACAGGTATGCACGAGAAGCTCGACAACAGCCATTGACTAACGTTATGTATCTTGAGCAGTGACCATGTAAGCTTCAACGAGTACCGGACATGGACATTACCTTCACAGAACAGGATGCAAGGGAAGTCTATTATCTGCATAATGATGCATTGGTCATAAAAATTAATTGTGGAAGCACACAGTTGTGGCGAGTATCGGTTGATAACGGGAGTATTGTGGACATCCTGTACTACGACACCTTTAAGAAGATGGGGTTGAATGAGAGCGACTTGAAGCCTACTGTCACTCCACTCTATGGTTTCACTGGTGACAGCCTAATGTCTATGGGCATGATTGAATTAATGGTCAACTTGGAACCTATCCTAGGGTTTCAATGATAATGGCCCAATTTTTGGTAGTATATTGCCCCTCCGCATTCAATGTTGTGCTGGGAAGACCGACACTAAGGGAACTTTGAGCCGTCACTTCAATTTACCATCTCACTATGAAATTCCCGACCCAACAGTAAGCGAGGTGCGAGGAAACCAATATGATGCACGGACTAGTTATAACAACTTGTTGAAACTCGCAGCAAAGGATGCGATGCCTCGCACAATGATGGTCCAGCTGCCAGAGGAAGCGTCAGTTGAAGCATCGAGCAAAGCATCAATCGAAGCTTCAGTTGAATCGTCAAATAAAGTGTCAGTCGAACTGTCAGTTAAAGCGTCAATCGACACGACCAGCGAAGACTTCGATCCTCGAGAAATAGACGAAGAGGTCAGAACTGGACCCATTAAAGATCTGGAGAATTTATCATTCGACATGTCTTCCAAGACTTTAAAAATTGGAACGAAGATTCAAGAGCCTGTGCGAACATCGTTGGTCACTTTTCTGAAATCTAACTTAGATGTCTTCACGTGGCAACATTCGGACATGGTAGGGATCGATTCGAGGATCATATGCCACCGTCTTAACATAGATCCAACAAAGAAGCCTGTACGGAAGAAAAGAAGAGCTATGAATCCAGAGCGCTACGTTACGGTAAAAGAAGAGGTGGAGAAGCTGCTCGAAATTGGATTTATATAAGAATCTTTTTACCCTGACTGGCTTGCAAACTTGGTTTTGGTGAAGAAACCTAATGGGAAGTGGAGAATGTGTATCGATTTTACCGATCTCAATAAAGCATGCCCGAAGGACAGCTTCCCTCTTCCGAGAATCGACCAGCTTGTAGATGCGACATCAGGGCATGAACTCTTAAGTTTCATGGACGTGTATTCTAGATATAATCAAATCCCCATGTACGAGCTAGATGAGGAGCATACCTCGTTCATCACTGATTGAGGATTATACTGCTATAAAAAGATGCCCTTCGGACTTGTCAACGCAGGAGCGACCTACCAGCGTCTTGTCAATATGATGTTTGCAAAGCAAATTGGCAAGACAATGGAGGTATATGTCGACGACATGTTGGTGAAGTCGGAGAAAGCCGAAGATCACATCAAGCACCTTGATGAGAT
>JXTB01000018.1:845318-857668 GCA_002914805.1 Parasponia andersonii
AAAAAAAAAAGAAAAATAAAAAAAAATCTTTTTGCTGTTATTAAAACCATTGGACATAGCAACTACGTCATTGATGGCAGAGTAAGGAGTAAGTTTACTCGTGAGACGCATCATAGTGGATATATAACATTTAGTCTTGATTTTTAAATTTCCCAATATTGTTTCATCATGCATTTCTTCTTGAATTATTCAAATTTACAATCTCTTAGATTATTTTCATATACTTATTTAGCAAATATTCATAAACCATCCTCCCCACACACATAAGCACACTTTGACATCTAATTATGGGTTGCAAATTGAACTACTATGATACTCAAGTTCTTATATTTTATCAAAAAGTAGCAACTAAGGGCAGGGGTAAAATAAAAAATAATACTAATAATAAAAAAAAGAAAAAAAAGTACATATTATTATAAAGAAAAAAAAACCGTAGAAAAGTTTAGTTTTGTAGCCTCCTTGACTCGAGCAACTAAGCCCGAAGGGGTGTCTTAACACCTAATACCCTAAGGCCAACTGGCTTGGGAGTTATTGGCCTAAAACTCATTACAAGAGTAAAGGAGAAAGCTTAAGGAAACTAGACATTGCACTATCTATGGTTGTCTTGTTTCATAAATGCATCTGTAACCTGAGTTATTAAGCTCGTAGGGGTGTCTCAACACCTAATGCCTTGAGATCAACTGGTCTGGGAGTCATTAGCCTAAAGCTCGCTACATGGGTTAAGGATGTATTTTTCATAGTATTGTGTTTTAAAAAAGAACAAAAACAAAAACAAAAAAAAAAAGAAAAAAATTTGCCCCATACTCAAAGAAGCTACCCTCGGTGAAATATTAGAACTTATATTACATTTTTCAATTAAGCCCCGTGATTATGTGTTATTTTATGATCACAAAAAGGAAGGTTTATTAATATTTTAACTTCAGAATATTTGATTCATTAAAATTTGAGAGTTTGTTTATTTGGATAAATCAAAGAGAGAAAAAGTGATGATTACTTTGGAAGGAAATTTTGTTAGGTGATAACGCTTTAATTACTAGGGACTAGTAATAAGCTGGTTAGGGGGTGTGATGAACGTCTAATTGTGTACATTTATTATGGGATTAGATCATCATTATATACTTAGAGTTTCATTAAATTCCCTAATTTAAAGCACTTTTGTAGACATAGGCATAAAAGCAAGAATTATCTCTAATTTATGCTAAATATTTGTTTCTACGCAGGTTTTGTAAAATAGGTACAGATTCTAAACTACATGGGATTTTGATCCAATTCTTGAACTCATGGATTCTAGACTCAATTATTCACTAATTCCAATTCACAAGATCTGCCCAGATTATTTTGAAATGGGTCTCAAATGGACAACATTATAAATTGGACTGCACTCACGTTCAGCCCGACACTCTTTATTTTTTGACCCATTCTGACCTCATTAAAATCTCAAATGGAGTGATTATTGATGCTATGGACACGTACACAAAATTATCTAGATGATTTGTTGTTTGAGAAAATTCAAAAGAAGCTGAAATCTGGGTAAAAATATCTGATATTTCCACATGATAAGATCAGCAACCGATTTTGACTCAGCAGAACCTAACTTCACCAATTTTACTATAAGTCCAGAAATACATCTCCAATGGATGCAATTTTTGTGGCATACGACTTTTAAGAGATAAGGCTCCAAGTTTTCTTCTTTGATAAAGACATTTTTCGTCGAAATTCATGAAGTGTCAGATACATCTTTGAGAGAGACTGAATCTGCCAAAACAAGTTGCCAACTTGCTCTTATCCTTACTTTACAAATTTGACTTTGTATCTCTAAATATTCCTATAAATAGATGCTTAAGTTAGGCTTAGGAGGCATCTTGGTTTTGTAAACTAGATCACTCTCTTTTATTCTCCACTTGTTATTCATGATATTTTAATCTTGCTTTGCCTTCACAGTAGTAAGAGTTTTATNCCGTTGTGTGTAGATTCCAATCGAGTGATAAAAGATCTTAGGTTATACTTATTTGATGTACCCAAGAGTGGATCCCCTAATCTTAGCAACTGTTTAATTTTGCAACTTTATATTGTTATATTTTTGTCACTTTTTTTTTCATATTGTCATAATCATCCTACAACATAATTTCTTCTATCATCTTTATTCCAGTAATATATGTGTTATGGTCTTGTATTATTCACTAACCTTCCTGTGGATCGACCTCGGTCTTATCGAGTAATTTATTACTTTGACACTCCTACACTTGGGAAAAGACTTCATTAATTTGAATCAGTCAAAAGGAGAAAATTTAGCGAAGTTCGGCAAATTACCTATGTCTTCGAGGTATTGCTGACCACTTCACTAACTTCAAAAAGAGGAAATACAAAATCTAGGCTATAATGCAAAAACCCATAAACAAATGGAAAAAGGATAAAAACAAAACTATAGAGGTCTTTAGGAATAAAGGTCATCACTAATAAGGAAACTAATTTTGGGATGATTTAAAACTAATTACAGAAGGCTTTATTTATAGCCAACTGTAGATCCCAAATATTCATACACAAGCGATGTGGGACAAAGTACAAAACAATTACAAAAACTAAAAAGCCAAAATTCTAACAATCTCCACCTTGGCGAGTTAGCAGATCTCACCCAAATTTCCCCAATTCCCGTATCCTCTATCCATTATAGCAATGCCACTTTATGCGCCGAAAGACGCCATCAAACTTGCAGGATATTGATCAAGTCCAAATAATGATTGAACTTGATCGATGTTACCACCTTGGTCATTATATCTGCAGGATTCTCAGTAGTCCCAATCTTCTGAAGTAGTATCTTTCCTTCATCAATAATCTCTCACACAAAGTGATGTCGGACGTCAATATGCTTCGTATGTACATGGTATACTAGATTCTTCGCTAAGTGAATGGCACTTTAACTATCAGAATAAATACAAACATGCTCCTGAACAACTCCTAGCTCTTCTAGTAATCCTTGTAACCAAATAGCTTCCTTCACAGCCTCTGTAACTGCCATGTACTCTACCTCTATAGTAGGCAAAGTAATTGTAGATTGTAAAGTAGACTTCCAACTAATTGGTGCTCTTGCATATGTGAATACATATCCAGTAGTTGATCTACATTTATCTAAATCACAGTGTAATCGGAATCAACATAACCAACCGCACACTGACTAAGTCTATCATCTCTCTCAAAAACCAAACCAATATCTACAGTCTTCAATAAGTACCGTAGAATCCATTTCATAGCTTGCCAATAATCTTTACCCGGATCATGTATAAACCTGCTCACAACTCTAACTACATGTGAAATATCGGGTCTTGTACACACCATCGCATATATCAAGCTACCAACCGCATTTGAATATGGAACTTGTGACATGTACTCTCGCTCTGAATCTGTACTCGGGGACAAAGATGTACTAAGTTTGAAATGAGGAGCAAGCGGTGTACTAATAGGTTTTGATTGTTCAGTCATGCCAAAACGCTGTAACACTTTCTTCAGATATTGCTTCTGAGTCAAACTAACCTTGCCTCTCCCTCTATCTCTGCTAATCTCCATACCAAGAATCTTCTTTGCTTTACTGAGATCCTTTATCTCAAATTCTTGATTCAACTGAGTCTTGAACTTCTTAATTTCTTCTTAACTCCTCGAAGCTATCAACATACAAGAGTAGATAAATGAAAGACCTACCTTGTAGCCTGCGAAAATACACACAACTATCAAACTCGCATCTTGTATACTTCTGACCCATCATAAACTGATCAAACCTCTTGTACCACTGGCTTGGTGATTGTTTCAGCCCATAAAACGATCTTTTCAGTTTGCAAACCCAATTTTCCTTTTTAACAATATTGAATCCTTCTGGATGAGACATATAGATTTCTTCTTCCAAATCCCCGTGTAGAAATGCGATTTTCACATCCAATTGAACTAGTTCAAGATCCAACTGCGCTACCAAGGCTAACAAAATTCTAATGGAGGAATGTTTAACGACTGGAGAAAATACTTCATTGTAATCAATTCCCTCCAACTGAGCGTAGCCTTTCGCTACCAATCTTGCCTTGAAGTGAATATCATTCTTATCAGGAAATCCTTTTTTCTTTGCATATACCCATTTGCACCCAGTTGCCTTCTTATTCTTCGGTAGTTAAGTTAGCTCCCAAGTTTCATTCTTCCGAAGAGACTACATTTCTTCCTCCATTGCTTTCTTCCTCCGTTCATTTTCTGAACTTTTGACTGCATCTTTGTACGTGGAAGGAACATCATCATCTATAATGGGAAGTGCATAGGCTACCATATCAATAAATCGAATATGATTACGAATTTCACGTCTTAGCCTATTATATGTAATTGATTCTTGCTACTGCCGAGGCTCTTGGGTCGAAACATCTTCTTCATCTTCAGTGTCCTCCTCTGCCAATGGAGTGTCACCATTATTTTCAACAACATTAGATGGGACTAGTGTTCTCATTTTCTTAAACTCCACTATTGCTGACTAGGCTCCACCTACTGTGGAATACTAATGGTCTTCTCTTGATCTTCTGTTACCTTTTTCAACATGGCAGACTCATCAAAAGTAACATCCCTGCTAAATAAAATCTTCCTCAAACTTAGACACTAAAGTCGGTATCCATTTACACCTGAGTTGATGCCCATAAATAATGCTTTCTTGGCTCTCGAATCCAACTTGGATTCTTTCATATGATAATAGGCAGTGGAACTAAAGACATGTAAAGAATCATAATCACTAGCAGGTTTTCCAGACCATATCTCAAGAGGGGTTTTGCCTCCAATTGCAGTCGATGGTAAACGATTAATGAGATGACACGCATACGTAATTGCCTCAGCCCAAAAAACTTTGCCCAACCTAGCATTAGCCAACATACACCGAACTTTCTCCAGCAAAGTCTGATTCATGCGTTCTACCACCCTATTCTGTTGTGGTGTTTTTCTGATTGTAAAGTGATGGACAATACCTTCAGACTGGTAAACTCTCAAAAATGAATCACTCCTATATTCTACAACATTGTCTTATCGAAGTCGTTTGATCTTTCTACCCGTCTGAGTCTTAATCGTCTTTTTCCATTTAAGGAAAACTTCAAGCACATCATCCTTATTCTTCATTACATACACTCAAACTCTTCTGGAAAAGTCATCAACAAAAGTAACAAAATAGCGCATACCTCCCAAAGAAGCTATCTTGGTAGGTCCCTACACATCTGAATGAACATAATCCAGAATCCCCTCAGTATTGTGAATTGATGTGCCGAACTTCACACTTGTCTGTTTTCCCATAATACAGTATTTACAAAAGTCCAACTTGCAGGGCTTCGCTCATTTCAGTAAGTCTTGCTTCACCAAACTAAAGAAAGCTTTTTCCCCTGCATGTCTCAAAAGCATATGCCATAACCTGGTAATTTCGGAAGCTTTATCATCTTCAGAAACTGTAGCAACTGATCCAATAACTGTACTACCATTGTAGTAATATAAGTTATTTCTTCTTGTACCTTTCATCACCACCAAAGAGCCTGAAGTGACTTTTAAAATTCCATCTCGTATAGTTATAGCGAAGTCTTTGGATTCTAAAGCTCCCAAAGAGATGAGATTCTTCTTCAATTTCGATACATACTGAACATCTGTCAGAACTCTAGTCGATCCATCATGATTTTCAATCGAATTGAACCTACGCTAATTGTTTTATATGATTAATCATTTCCTATGTAAACAACTCCACCATTTAGCTCTTCAAAGTTGAAAAATCACTCATTGTGAGGACACATATGGTAAGTGCAACCCGAATATAAAATCCACCCATCATGCTGAGACGTCATCGGCTGACTAACTAGAGCAAAATCTGACTCATCATCTTCAACTTCAGCTACATATGCATCAGAAGTAGCTTTGCCCTTGTCTTTATTCTGTAACTTTGGATTATCTTTCTTCCAATGCCCTTTCTCATGACAAAAGGCACATTCATCCTTATCAGGTCTTCCCTTCGAACGAGATCTACCATTTTTCTCCTACTTACGACTTTGACTACGTCCTCTGGCAGTAAGCACTTGTGATGGCACATCCCTATTCTCCTTCTGATCTTTCTTCCGAATCTCATGATTGTACAATATAGCACTCACTTCATCGAAGGACAATTTTTCCTTCCCATGAAGCAACATAATACAGAGATGATCTAATTCATCAAGAATTTTTATTCTTTATCCTCATCTTTGAAGGTTTCATCCAAATTCAACAAATCTGCAATCAACTGGTTGAAAGTATCAATGCGGTCACCGATAGTCGTACCAGGCTTCAACTGGAGGCAGAAAAGTCTCTTCTTCAAGTATAGCCAATTCTTATTACTCTTCTTCATGTACTTGTTCTCGAGCACCTTCCACAGCTTACTTGCAGAAGTCTCCCTCATAAATGGATACTTCTATTCTCTACAAAGATATAAGCGAATCGTACCACAAGCTTGATGATTGATCCTCTCCCATTCTTTATCATCCATCTTCTCCGATTTCATCTACTCCAGAGCAATATCTTGATCTTATTGATATAAACCATCCAATACCTCGCACTACCACAAGTCAAAGTTATTTTGGCCATCAAATTTCTCTACATCGATTTTTGCACTAGTCACCATTTTTCGTATTTGCCGGCATTGACGAAGATTCTGATATTTCTACTAATATTTCAAATAGCTACAAAATAAAGCCTAGGGTGAACCTGCTGCTCTGATACCACTTGTTATGCAGTAGAAGCACAATTACTCCAAATGCTTATATTTAATACTAAGACAATATTAAATATAAATTACCAACTAGCTACTGAAATTAACAAAAGCAGAAAATGCGTAGAAAATACTAAATCCAAAAATAAAGGAGAATACAAAATTTAGCGAGATTCGACAAATTATCTACGTCCTCGGGGTGTTGCTGACCACTTCACGAACTTCAAAAAGAGGAAATACAAAATCTAAGCTATAATGCAAAAACCCATAAACAAATGGAAAAAAGGGTAAAAATAAAACTATAGAGGTCCTTAGAAATAAAGGTCCTCACCAATAGGGAAACTAATTTTGGGATGATTTAAAACTAATTATAGAAGGCTTTATTTATAGCCAACTGTAGACCCCAAATATTCATACATAAGCGATGTGGGACAAAGTACAAAATAATTATAAAAACTAACAAGCCAAAATTCTAACAATATGCCATTTTGTAAATTTTTAAGGGTAATTGATCAAAAAAAAATATTTCTTTTTTCTAAGAAGCACCAACGTATGCAACTTCTATCTTCAACTATGGAAGCTGTACAACCAAAACGAAGATGATCTAAACAATAATAAAGCTTGGAGCTTTTAGCTCTAGGGGCTTGATTAAGACCTTATCAACCAACTCTGAGAGCGTGGTTATCGCCGTGATCTCGAGGAGTTCAGCTCCGAGTTGAGGAAGGAGACGGATGGAATATGTGACGTAGCATCATTCGCTTATAGTATCGTCCAATCCATACAGTGTTGCCACTGCTAAAATTGGAAGGATAAATTTTTGGAACAATTGGTCAAGTAATCAAATTTCATCATCGATTGAATTTGGAGATATTAATGCTTCTAAGGAATACTTTACCACCAGTGTTTCCATGACCCAATTGCTTTGGATTTTCTTTTTAATTAGGGTATTAGATCATTGAGTGAAGTTCATACGTGGCTTTGCTATGTTCATTAAATTGTTTTCTTTCCAGGGGGGTTTTAACTAAAATAATAATATTTAAAAGAATATGGGAAGAGTAGACACTATTGACACCCTTTAAAATATGCTTATAAAAATAGAAGTTTACCAAATGCCCCTACATCTCTTATTTTTCTCAGACCACTTTTAAAAGCAATCTCAAATGGTGAGGAACAAAAAAAGAGAAATTAGGTTAAATATGCATCATAAGAGGCATATTTTGGCACATATGCTTCCCTCAATAAAACTCTGAAAAATATGCATATACCCACATGAAATGTCACTTCTGCCCTTAATAATTGATTTATAATGTATATGTCGCCCTTCTCCTCTTTAACCAAGCTGTAGCTCCTTATTCCTCCCTCTATATCCTCACAATCTTTCCTGCAATCTCATGCTTGAATTTGTCACACTGTCTAAGGAGCTGAAATTCTAAGAGCAGAAAAGAAAAAAAGGATAAAAGTTGAAAAAATAGAAAAAAGACGTGGCAGTAAGACGGAAGACGGAAATCCGCGAAATGAGTATATAATTTATATGTTCAAATGTTATGGGTACTGTTTGAAATGGTTTTTAACTGAGTTTCGATATGTTACGAGCATAATTTATACATTAAAAGTTGTTTTCTAGGTCTGGGATTATCTACAAAAGTCTGGATTTCTCAAAAAATAAGACTGCCTCAGTATAAGCATCGAATTTTCGATGTAATTTCGACCATATTTCGATGAAGTCTGAGATGTAAGAATTTCGTCGACTATATTTCGATTATAATTCGATGGTAGTCGAATTTTCGACCTATTTTCGATGACTATTCGATGGTAGTCGAATTTTTGACCTATTTTTGATGACTATTTCAATTATTTTTTTCGATGACTATTTCGATTATTTTTTCGATCAATTTCGATGTATTTCGATTATAATTTCGACCAAATTTTGATGAAGTCTGAGATGTAAGAATTTCGTCGACTATATTTCGATTATAATTCAATGGTAGTCAAATTTTCGACCTATTTTCGATGACTATTCGATGGTAGTCGAATTTTCGACATATTTTCGATGACTATTCGATTATTTTTTCGATGACTATTTCGATTATTTTTTTGATCAATTTCGATGTATTTCGATTATAATTTCGACCAAATTTTGATGAAGTCTGAGATGTAAGAATTTCATCGACTATATTTCGACTATAATTCGATGGTAGTCGAATTTTTGACCTACTTTCGATGACTATTTCGATTATTTTTTTCGACCAATTTTCGATGGCTAAAAATATAGATTCTTCCTTTTACATTTTATGATTTTTTCTGTTGAATCTAATTTCTTTTTTCTGTTTCATCAGCAGAGTCACATTTCAACATCATAGTTTTGTATAACGGTGAATGGATATTTTCATCAGAGAAAATATTATGGTCTTATATTGCTAAAGAAAGTAAGGCCATGGGTGTATGGATGGGTATAACTTTTGTGACCCTTGTAGATAAGCTGTATGAGGTGATTGGAGTTGATAAAAATCGTTTTGATTTAGAACTTAAGGTTGTTTATAAATGTGATGGTGGAGATGGAATCCCTATTCCTCCAACGAAGATTACCTCTGATAGTGACCTAGAAATTTGGCTTGAGGAAATGTCTTACTCTATTCAGAACCATACTCCTTTATGTGTGTCCATTTTACCGAAGTTGACATCTGTGGGTGAGGGTTGCAGTCAAAATGCTTCATTTGTGCCTGAAACAGGTGCAGAGAAAATAGATGAGTTAAAGGAATGCTTTGGTGAAGTAGCTAAGACTCCAGGGACAACAACAGGGACTTCAAGTAGTCGAGTGTGTAGAGTAAGAATAGTAGATAATGAAGCGAAGTGGAGTGCTCCTTTGTTTTCAGAGGGAGAATTGCCGCAGGGAACACCTAACAACTTGTCAGTTGGATCTTCTAATTCAGTGAAAATTATGATCGGTCAACTATTTTAGAATAAGGAAGACTTGAAGCTGAAGCTGCACTTGCATGCAATAAAGTGCAATTTTGAGTTCAAGGTAAAAAAGTCAGGCAAAGACTGATAGTTTATAACATGTATAGAAGACAATTGTACGTGGCGGTTGCGAGCTAGAAAGGTGGAGCAATCTGACATGTTTGAGGTGCGAAGATATGTGCCTGAACACACATGTTCATTGGCAATAAGGCATAAGGACAACAGACAAGCAGCACCATGGGTTATTGGACATTGCATTAAGAGAAAGTACACAAATCCAGCCAACCCTAATTATGCCCCTCGATCAATAATCGACGATTTCTCTAAAGACTATGGAATTAACATGACATATGAAAGGCATGGAGATGTAGGGAAAAAGCACTTCTGTATGTGAGGGGAACAGTGGATGGTTCATACCAAAAGCTGCCATCTTACCTATATATGTTAGAGAAGACTAATCCAGGAACAGTCACGAATTTAGAGACCGATGAGATGGGACGCTTCAAGTATTTCTTCATGTCACTGGGTGCATCTATTCAAGGCTTTAGAACAGCATGCCGTCCTATGCTATGTGTGGATAGATCCTTTTTAAAAACAAACTGTGGAGGGACAATGTTGGCTACGATTGCACAAGATGCAAATAGGCAGTTGTATCCTGTTGCATTTGGAGTAGTCGACTCAGAGAACAACGACTCCTGGATGTATTTTATCATGAAACTAAAAGAAGCAATTAGAGACATTGAGAACTTGGTCTTCGTATCAGACCGACACCCAAGTATTACGAATGCATTGTCGACTGTGTTCCCTAAAGCACACCACGGAGCTTGCATACATCATATTGGTATGAATATCCAAGCAAAATTCAAGACTGATCATTGCCATAGTGAGTACTTCTTGGCGGCAAAATCCTATCGGATGAGTGACTTTCTTCATCATTTTGAGAAGCTTAAGGTCAAGGATCAAGCCATTGCTAATTATTTAGAACAAATAGGCATTGAGAAATGGAGCCGTGCAAACTTCTCTGCCATTCGTTATAACATCATGACAAGTAATAACGTTGAGAGCTTTAATAACACGAGTAGAGATGCACAGAAGTATCCAATCACAACTTTGGCAGAGTTTCTGAGGTATACACTACAAACTTAGTTTTTTGAAAGACGAACATTGGTAATGGAATCCAATAAACCATTACCGAAAAAGATTGAGAAGAAATTAGAGGACCGTATTGAGGCTGTGAAGACTCTGATTGTTCAGCCTCTCAGCCACTATGAGTTTTATGTCATGGACGGTAACAGAGACAGTCAAGTTAACTTACAGAAAAAGACTTGTAGTTGTAGGAGGTTTGATTTGACAGGTCTGCCATGTACGCATGCATTGGCAGCTACTCTAAGTCAACGCATCAATCCATACTCCTTGTATTCCTGGTATTATACAGTTGACACATGGCTGTGCTCATACGCAGAGACTATATATCTAGTGGGAAATGAAGAAGAATGGGATGTACCTGATGATATTAGCAGACGTATGGTGGAACCACCTCCTTATAAACCAAAGGCTGGCCGGCCGAAAACAAAACGTACAAAGTCAAAAGGGGAGAAGATCATAATACAACGCCATTGTAGCCGTTACAGTGGAAAGGGCCACAATCGGGCAACTTGTAGGTACATGATACCAACAGCTTCAAATAAATAATTTTGTATAGAAAATCAAACAACAAATGAAGTATCTTGAGAATTTTGTACTATTAATTTTATCATTTTAATTTTAGGATTTTGAGTACAACGTTGTAATGAATAATTTTAATATTTTAGTTGGAATAAGTTTAAAATATTATTTACTTTATTATAATAATATAATGTTTTGAAAAAATTGCAATAGTCAAAAAATTCTCGAAAATGCATCAAAATTTCGAATCGAAATGCAATAGTCGAAAAATCATCAAAATGCATCTATATGTCATCAAAAACAGTGACGAATATCATCGAATTTCGACTCTGGTTAACAAGCTGAATTATATCTCATTCATTTTGACTTCAATTTTTAACCTAAGTATGCACAGTAACATAATACATGCACAATACATCAGCTACTCTATCCCAAATAAAATTATTTAAAAAAATGAGCAAAACTAACAACTATACAAAAATTTATTATACACCTATGGCTTTAGATTCTGGTCGAATAAATCTACTCATAATTTCTGTCTTGAATGTTGCATAACATCATCAACAACGTTGGACAGTGGAATGTCGGCTAACAGATATTCCAAGTGCTTTACAACAAAAATGTCGCAATCTCCACTGCAAAGGCAAATAATTCTAATTAGTGTCAAAATAACCAATTGAAGAAAAGTTTGTTAATATCTTTATATTGTATTGAATTACCTATTCGTTGTTTGTGGCACTACATTGGTAGGTAACCTTCTAACATCAAAATCACGAGGTTTCGTCGTTGTAGTCAAATCAAGATCATCGCGATCAGTGACTCCTTCTACATTCAGCAGAAAGTATGGCAACATCTTCATCCTTAGACGCATGGCTTGCTCGACATGTGCATCATCATATAATGCTTGGTCAGAGTCATATACCATGAGCATATGCGCAGGAAGATCTATCTGCACAAGAACCCAATGATTTGAACCGATGTTCAAGGGATAGTAAACTTC
>JXTB01000018.1:860674-937894 GCA_002914805.1 Parasponia andersonii
ATCAAAAACACGTCGAAATACCATCGAATATCATTGAACTGTCATCGAAAAACAGTCGAACTAATATCGAAAGTTTAGAGCAGCCTTATTTTCTATTTTAAAATGTCATCGAAAATATATCGAAATTTCAGCACTATTCATCGAAACCTCATCGAAATAAAATCGAAACACAGTCGAAATAACATAGAAAGTTTATTTTACCTATTTTAAAATATCATCGAAAAGGTATCGAAATTTCGACTCTGTAAATCGAAATACCATCGAAAACACGTCGAAAAACCATCGAAAACACATCGAATATCATCGAACTGTCGTCGAAAAATAGTCGAACTAACATCGAAAATTTAGAGTAGCCTTATTTTCTATTTTAAAATGTCATCAAAAATGTATCGAAATTTCAGCACTCTTCATCGAAACCTCATCAAAATAAAATCGAAACACAGTCGAAATAACATCGAAAGTTTATTTTACCTATTTTAAAATATCATCGAAAAGGTATCGAAATTTCGACTCTGTAAATCGAAACACAGTCGAAATACCATCGAAAACACGTCGAAATACCATCGAATATTATCGAACTGCACGTGATTTTCCGGTACTATTTTCAGCCATACTCATTGAAATATGATCAAAAATTTAGACCAGTTAATCGAAAATACATCGAAAAAATGTCGGAATGAAGTCAAAATTTTCTAAATCGTCTTCTACTACAAATGCCCTAAATTCAAAAGAAAATAAAACCCTCAATCATATTTTGCTTACCTTCTTTTGGGGACTCATTTTTCTCAATGTAATCCTAAACAGTGAGAGAGATTTACGATAGACGGCACGACGAGTTTTCGTCTTCCTCGATTAACGACACGATGGGTTCTTAGCTCTTCAAAGAAGGAAACGAAAGAGAGAGTTGGAGAGAGAGAGAGAGAAATAAGGAGTTTCTGAGGGAAGAAGCATATTTTCTCTTAGGTATTAGTTAGAGTATTTTAGTCCGCAAACATATTTTTCAAATATTTTTTAACTTGTGCATATGGGCTAAAATAAGGGTATTACGGAGCATATTTAACCTAATTTGTCAGACAATACGAAGTGATCTAAAAATGAATTATGTAATTTCAAATTTTGAATAATTGTGTTATCAAATCGATAGTGTTCTTACGCTCACCTAATTTCATCGAGGCTCGCCAATATTTGTGATCACAGGTAGGATGGCAATAATTATATTCTCGTGCTTTCATCAAGTAGCAGGATAGAATCATGTTCCCGTGTTTTTGTCAAGTAGTAGGATAGAGTCATATTCCTGTACTTTTGTTAGCCAGTAAGATAAAGGTGTTTACTCACACAGTCCGCTCATTAGAGATGTATTCACGGAGTGACTCGTATAATCTACTCATTAGTGGCTACTTCAAAAGCACTAAGTCTAATTTTATACGTTTTCGTTGAGACTCAAACCTTTAACAAACCTTATAGAAGTGAAGGATCCATGTAAATGCCACCAAAATTCATTACGACTAATTGAAACAACAAAATTAAACAAATATTGATACATTGCCAGCGCAAATTTTGTTTTCCGACACATATTGAACGAGTCTAGTATGTTAGGCAAGGTATGGTCCCACTTTAATTTAGGTTTTTGACTAAGGCATCAAGTTCTCATCTCCAATTTTAATTGCACATCCTTTGAGAATAATCCAACATCTTTTTATGTTGGAAAAAAAAATTGAATTATACGGTTCAAAAGTTACATGTATACGAGCACCCTACTAAAATTTTAGCTAGGTTGGGAAATTTAGCATCCCGATGTTTAGACCAATTGTAAACTATATACCAACTCATGCTTAACAACTGATGTAGTGCATGTAGGCAGGAGTGATGATTAAAGTAAATAGATAAATAAAACTGTTAGCTTTATAGTGACAAATAGATAATAAATAGTTTTGAAAACAATACATAGTAATACTATGCACCATCACTAGGTTTTTAACCAATAAGTGCCACCCATCTCTCTTCACCAACTTGCTCCCATCTTATTAATTTCTAGTAAGAAAATATCAACCACAGTTAAAATTGTTATCTTTATTACCAATTGAGTTAAATTTCCAAAATTTTTTGTTCATGAGAATTCCGAGGTTTAACACTTTTAATTCCGTTTCTCTTTTTTTTTTTTTGTGGGTAAATATTTAACAGAAGTGGATTCTCACACGCAAACTAGAGTATGTGTATGTCAATATCGCAACAAAGGACAAAAAAAAGGACAATAATTCGAGCTTCTTGAAGATTTAGAACCCCATACTCTCATAGTGCATCATATAAATATGTGTTCTACTCTTCTTCAGACTACTTGCTTGGTTTCTTCTTCTCAATATGTATATGGCATATATTTACTGGAAATCTCATAGATCGTCGATGAGTCTTCAAATGGCATTATGGCAGCTTACAATGTAGAAGGTTCGTAGGTGTACAGCAGCTGAAAATTTTCGGATTATTTTGGTATAGAACTCGAATCCTATTATAAAAATTTAAAAATAATTTTTATATAGAAAATTAATAGAATAAAATAGTTTATTTTACTAATTTTTTCTATGAAAGTTGTTTCCAGATTTAAAGAATATGATTCAAATTCTATATTAAACATGTTTATAATTTCCTAGACCATCTCATATATATTGTTATTATTACTTGATTTGAAAATTCTATGTTCAAATTACTCCGACTGCTTTTACTATTTTCCACTTCTACTGTACTATATTATGCTATGAGCTAGAATTTTCATGGTGAGTAGCACCATGAATAATATTTTAACAATCTTATCTTTTTGGCCTTATTCATTATCTTTTTAATGCAGTTGCTTTCATTAGGTAAATATTATTTCTAATCCGTCCTTTCATTTATTTTTTTTTATTTTTTATTTGAGTTGCACCTTATGGACGTAATTAAACGGGTCCAAGTCGGACTCGTTCTAGTAGAGAGGTTTGGCAAGACTTGTAGGATTTTCCTTTTGTTTTTGTGTTTATATTACCAATTGATTGACATATCAACATTCCAAATATGAATGTCGACCACTGAACCTAGACGCAATCTTGGCCAAGAGGGGGACCCAAAAAAGTGTTGGTTCTCGTTCTACATGACTTGGCTAAACGGCAAAACCTACCATTTAAAAGGACGATTTTTTTAGGTCCAGTTCGGAATTGTTGTCTAGATTCAATGAACCTTGTTTCATTTCATGTTATCTCTTTTTTTTTTTTTTGACTTTCAGGACTCAATTTTGTGGTGCTGGTTAATGGTAGATACCAAACCCAACCTTAATGGCGACTGGAATGCCAACTCGTTACGCGTAAAACGACACCACCTCTTCATCTGTCCAGGTTCAATGAATCTCACCACTTCTCGGATTCTGGGTTCTACATGCCACCCATACATGAGGATGATATGATGATGATGATGATGATGATGATGATGATGTGATAAACATAAATTTTGGTTAAACCAACCAACCAACAACGAATTGGGAGTTTTTGAGAAATTATTTGTGTAGAACTTGTATTTTCTTTCTTTTTTTTGATAAATAAAACTCGTATTTTCTAATCCATTCATAATGGGTAATTCGGGGAGGATAAATGCTACACCCATTCGGGGAGGATAAATGCTACAAATGAAAATTTTAGAACAAAAATATGAGTCTTATTATATAAAAACAGTTCTGACGAGACAAAGTATGAAATTATACGAGACTCATCACATTTTTTATTGTTATAAAAAATGCCTATCCATACAAGAGTATACAAGAGCTTTACGCTCCGTTTGGAATTTAAATTTTAGAGGAAGAAAATGGACCAAATTCATTTTCTTATTTTCGGTTTTAAAAAATAAATGAGGGGAAAAATTCAAAGAAAAATTTTGAGAATATATAATACTTACAAAAATATTGAGAAAGATATTATCCAAAAAAAAAATTAGAAAGATAAAAAAATTTTTAAAAAATTATAGAATTTTGGGACAATAATTTCCTCTTTTTTTTTTCTTTTTGTTTTCCTCCACTATGTTCTTTTTCTCAGCGAAACCTATCATGGAAGAAATGAAATTAATTCTAAATTTTAGATTTACATTTACACATTGTAATTTTACAGTATATTATGAATATTTTAGGTGAGATTTGAAACGAATTTTAATGTTAATTTAGCATGAGAAATAGTATCATTACCAGAAAGATATAAAAAAAAAAAAAAAAAAAAAAAAAAAAAAAAAAAGCATGAGAAATAGTAAATGTTTGTCAATGTGACATTAAAAATTGGTGTGCTTATACCTAATTGATATAAAAGTATGTCATTGGAATTTACCAATGACATTTATTAATTCCTCAAAGGTCATTCAAACTCTCGTGAATTTGACCTTTGAGGAATCCTAATAGTCATCAGTAAGATATCAATAGACCGCAAGACGACCTCGACATTTCTTCGAATTCAAGTAAAATAGCTGTAGTCCTCCATTTCAAGTTTTTATTTAATGTTCTTTTTAGGTCAACAAGCTCAAGAATTTGACTCTCAAAAAAAAAAAAAAAAAAAAAGTGAAAACCCACAATAATTGACCATTTCCTTTCAACGAGGAAATGGACGTTATCGGTGAAATGGTATTTTATTCTACATTTCATGAGCTGTTAAGGAAAGCGACCACATTTTTTTTTTCCTTTTTCTTCCATCCGCTATTTACCATAATTTTAGTGCTACCAACTGGGAAGATCCCAGTCAATTTTAATTTTAGTGCTACCAACTGGGAAGATCCCAGTCAATTTTAATTTTAGTGCTACCAACTGGGAAGATTCCAGTCAATTTTAATAGGTAAAATAAAATAACATCAATAGTTTTTTTTTTTTCTTGGAGAAATTCTATGATTAGGTACACAACAAATAATAATATACCAATAATAAAAGAAGGCTTCAATTCTTATGTTGCATATACCTCTAACGATATACCTATTTCAATATCCAATTAAAAGGAAAAGGCAACAAAAATTACGACCAATGCTCGTTATTCTTAGCCATCAACTTCCTCTTCCAAAACTTTAATAATAATAATAATAATAATAATAATAATAGCAATAATTATTGAGTCAAAAAATATCATAGATGAAAAATGAATATTAAGTTCGATTGTTTGAGCACAAAAATAAAGAAGGATTCACTTTTAGTATTAAGTTGAACTATTATCATTTTTTTTAACCGAGATCAAATCATCATTTTTTAACCTCATATTTCGCCTATAATTTTGACAAGAGTCTACTTAATTTGACTAAAATCGAATATCTGCATTTTTTTTTGGCATTCAGAAAAAACAAAAAAGGGGGACCAATTATATCAATACTTACATAATATATATATATATATATATATATATATATATATATATCTTGAGAAAGTGGAGGAAATTTTTAGTTCTTCAATAATACATTTTCTTTTGGTGAATATGTTATAATTCGTCTCATTTTCACTATCAGCTTTAAAACTATGTACGGTCAAGAAACAAAGTGTTCCTTTTTATGTATCACTTTTTATAAGGATAAATTATTTTTATCTTTATATTCAGCTTATATCTTTTAGATCGATAGTATTTATACTTATTATCTAGAATAACAAAGTCACACCATTAGATCTTGTTAATAGTAACAAAGTTGTCCATTCTCACACATTTATAAGTCTCCAAAAAAAAAAAAAAAAAAACCCAGTCATAAGGAATGAATTTGTTATAATTAATGATCCCTTGTTCTCTGTCACAATTCATACAAGACAAAATTTCCAAAATATTAACTACTAAAATAGAAATAAATAAATAAATGGGCATTGCCTAAAATACAAAGTTTCATGCGTGAATGACGCAACATCCATGCAACACATACATAGTCATAAGAATAATTAATAATAATAAAAAAAATTTACTCAAAATGATAATAATAATAAAAAGGGAGAAACTGTAGTGACGTGGCATATTTGGGGGGCTCCACTCGTTCGGCTACAGTTTTCTCCTCCACCTATAAGTAATCCCCCTTCTCCGACATGACGACTCCCCCTTAAAACCAGAGAGCTTTAGAGAGAGAAAATAAAGACGGTGAAGGCAGAGAAAACAGGAGAGAGACCCAAAAAAAAAAAAGAAAAAATTTAATCCTGAAAATTGAGGCTAAACCCTAATCGCGTTTAGCTTCCTCTCTTTGTTTCTCTCCTTATCGTCGTTGGTTTTTTCGTAATTTCATTTTATTATTCTCTCTCGTTCAGATCACAAAAGGGATTTTTCCGGCGCTTTCTCTCGTATCTTCATTTATTCCGGGAAAAATCTTCGATTTCGTGGTGAGTATTCGGTCTAATAATGATAATTTTTTTGGTTGATATTTTTATATTTTATTATTATCAGTATTGTTATTATTTTTTTCGGTTTTGTGTATCATGGATTTTACATTTATGGCGTGAATCTAGACAATGCTGGTGCATTTCTCTCTCAGGCATTGCGATCTGTATTATCTGTTTGGTTACTGAGAAAATGAGTTTAAGGAAAATCCTTAAAAGAGAAAAAAAAAAAAAAAAAAAAGTTTTCTGATATTATGTACTCGTCCTTAATTTTTTATTTTTATGGAAGATTTAGTTCTTTTCCTCCCAAAGTTGTGCACTTTCTTTACTTGATTTTTAGGTTTCTTTTTGGGGAAAAAAATCGAAACTCATATGACAGTATATTAATTGGCCAGGTGAATGTGCTGCTATCTAATAGATTTGAGTTTTATTGCCTGGCTGGGATTTGGATGTTCCTATTTTGGGTTTGAAGTTGTGATTAGTAAATGCTGGCACTTAATTTATTATTAGGGATATTATCCCTTCGGTGGGGGATTTTAGTGAAACTCTGAAGATTTATTTTGTTTATGTTTGATTATATTTGCTAATAAATGTAAATTTTCAGGGTTCTTGCAATCATGGTTTTCTGGGTTTTTGGATATGGTTCACTTGTATGGAACCCTGGATTTGATTATGATGAGAAAGTGGTAGGCTTCATCAAGGATTACAGGCGTGTATTTGATCTTGGTAAGTTTCTTTTCTGGCATGGATTAAGACTTGATACAATAAGTTATCATAAATCCCTCTTTATGACACCATTTTTGCTCTCTTCATTTACCATTACAGCATGCATCGATCATAGAGGTACTCCTGAACATCCGGCAAGAACTTGCACGCTGGAGGAAAAAGAAGGAGCTATTTGCGTGAGTATTTGTACTGATTAATTTGTTAATGCAAAACATCTTTTGTCTAGTGATGAACATAATGAACTTCACTTGTTGATCAAGTAGGTAGCTTCCATTTGCATATTAAAGACTTTTTCCTGTATGGATCATTGTTCATTCTTTCTGACTTTTGGATTCTTTATAGTGGGGAGCTGCTTATTGCATCCGTGGAGGCCCTGAAAGGGAAAGAAAAGCGATGGAGGTATGTCCTTTAAGAGAATTTAGTGATCTAGTTGTTGGTAAACACTTCATTGGTTAGGTTTAAAAGAAAAATAAAATAAAGTAAACATTTGGTGGCTGGTGAATAAGATAATGTTACTTGCTATTAAGAATGAATATAGGACAAGAGATGGAGATCACATTGTTGATGCCTTGATGTGTTATTTGGGTGTTAAATCTCTGATTAAATGTCTATTTCACCCTGTTTCTGCATGGATGCCAAGGTCATTTGTATTTTTCTCAAATTAAATATCTTTTTAATTCTTTTTTGTAGTATTTGGAACGACGAGAATGCGAATATGATTCAAAAACCCTTGTGGACTTTTACAAGGTGTGGCGGGGTTTTGATTTTCTTTGAAAGTTGAATTTGAGCAAGAACTTCGGTTTGACTTTTTTGGGGTGTATGTTTATTGTAACCAGGACGAAGACTCCTTGCAGCCTACTTTGACAGGAGTTATAGTGTAAGTTTTTCTGTTTTCATACTTTCTCTGCTTTGCGTCTAATGCAAACATTACACGTAGAATTAATGTAAATCATGAACTATATTTATATATATATATATATGAAAGCACATTTATTTCTGTTATTCTTTTCACAAATATTGTTCTTTGAATTTGCAGTTTCACATCCACTCCTGACAAAGTATCGAACAAGTACTACCTGGGGCCTGCTCCATTGGAGGAAATGGCAAGGTAGAATTATTCTTACATTCTTTTATCTTTGCTTTGGTGGTTACCTTGTTACGTTCTGGTCGAATAATTATCATTTACGTCCTTTAATCTCTCAAATACATTTCCAGGCAAATCGCAACTGCCAATGGCCCATGTGGGAACAATAGAGACTATCTTTTCCTCCTAGAAAGGGCGATGTTTGATATTGGTGAGTTTTGTCTTTCCACATCATTGACAAGTACATTTGTTTAAGACGTTCTTTCTTAGAACTGTGCATGAAACGCACCAATTACCTGCCTTTCCTTGCCATATTTCCCAGTATTTACAAGTCCACGACACGTACTTATTGCTTTATACAGACTAATAAGTTAGCCATTTTAATCTTGAACAGGCCATGATGATGACTACGTGATAGAGCTTGCAAACGAAGTGAGGAAGGAACTTGGAATTGTTGGGAAAGGAGTTTTGAAGGAGAAGAAGTTGGTGGGGCCACCCCACATCTCAGTCCCACACAAATCCAAGATTCCTGCTTTGCAACTGCATCCACTTCCGGAAGCCATTGCCATGGACTCATGACTGAAAAATCGAACACTAGAAAGAAACTGACGGAGGCCATTATGCAACGTTTCTTTCAACTCCGGGTTGATCTAGCATACAAGAGAGCTTTTTCCTAATTGTTTTTCTTTTGTTATCCTAACAAATGCAACCCTTTAACCTAATGTGGATTTAGGTTTGAGACTTTGAGTGCCGCATAAGTACCTTACCGAAAGGAATGAGTGGTTAACCATAATTTTTTTTCCCCTCTTTTGTTGTTTTACACACCATACTTGTAGTGGATTTTAGTAATGGCGAATCTAGATTATGAGACTCAAATGACAATGTTTTATGTTTCAGTTTCATTTGCTTGAATTTACGGTTACGACTATTCATTGTTCTGTTGTTATTTTCTTATGCATAGGTAGCTAATAGTTCTGTATAAATAGTCTCTGAAAAATGTAGTTTAACTCATAGGCTAATATACTTTGAATCACAACGGAGTAAATGTTGGTTTCATCTCTCGCAGCTCTCAGAGGCTAGGTTTTCTATTTTTACTGGTCGCACATGTTAAAAGCCTGAATTTGGATATCACAAGTAGACAGAGAGCTGGAGCAAAAAAAAAAAAGTGGACAGAAAGAAACCATCATATTATTATTAGGCATGCGTCACAATGGAATACGTGGCCTTACTCGCCGAATGTGAACTCTAAATAGGGAAAGGCTTGCTCAATTTTCTCTTAGTTTTGTAATGACATGCATATGTACAAACAAATTTTCTTGAAAGATTATAGCCTGATTTAAATTTCAACTAATCGAGTTTTACTACTATGTCCTAAATTCTAATAGAAGAGTGTGCCCCAGAAATAAATCAGTAATTTTTACTTATTAACGCCAGTACTCGTATCCTTTTAGATATCTTTCGGATAACGACCGACGTCTAGTTGCAAGAGTAGCTCTCACATTTCGAATAACAAATGACAAGATGGACATAGATGGCTCTTAAGAATGGTCCCAAAAAAATCTCGACTTTTGGTTTTTGTGCGATTGTTTTGAGCAGTTTATGCAAATGAAAACAAAACTATATCCTCCTGCTCCATAGGAAAAAGGAAAGAAAAAAGAGGATAAAGTGAAGCAACTAGTGGTCTAAGTTGTACCAGCATGTACCCATATCAAGCCTAAAATGAGAGAAACCATAAATGATGGAAGCTCAATGTAGTCGGCCAATTGATATCACTACTACATAATTTAGGCCATATACTCCCAAAGCGTTGCCATACATGAAAGCCCCACGAGTAGGAGAGAATTCGAGTCTATAATGCATATGAATTACAAGGTGGACGTCCTCTCTTAGTATTTAAGGTTTTAGTGGTTAAGTAACCAAATATTATTTTTATTCAAGCAACAAAAAAAAAAAAAAAGAACCAAATATTACTTTTGAGAAACATAAATAAAGAATTAAAATTAGCTTTTATATACCCTAATGATCACAACTTCTGGCAGCTAAACTTCTCCTTTCTGGCTAGAATTGATTTGGGTGGAGGCAAATAACAAACTGAATATGTTTGCTGAAAAGAAGAAAGGGTACAAATTAGAGAAAAAATAACTACTGCAAATAAAATAATTAGTTGGGTCTAATAAGTGGTACTCGTTTACTTTTTTTTGCATATAAAATTTTGTTTTGTTTTTTCTTTTCGTTTTTGGTTTTAAAAAAAAAAATGAGAGCTAACCATGAAATAGACTTGAAACACTGTCCAATTCATACATTCAATCAAAGGGATTTAAACTCGGTAGGAGTTGTTTTGGTTCAAATGACATATTTTAGGACCCTTATTTTTTTTTTTATTATAGCAAAATGACTGAATTCTGGACCTATTTTAACTAAATTTTTGTATTTCAAATGCGGTAGGAAAATACATGGTATAATTGTATATATCAAGTATAAAATGTATTATATCTAGTATAAAAACTAATATGTTTAGTACATAAATTAAAGCTGATATATATTAAGTGTAAAATATATTTTATCTGCCATTTAGCTACGAAAAGAGAAAAACAACATTTATTAAACTGAAGTGCAAAAAGGGGAAAAGATGCAAATATTCTGTTTTCTTAAGTATATTATCTTAAATATCCATTTTCTATTTTCATTCTACAAAAGCCCACTTTCATATCCGTTTTGACAGAAATATTTACCACAAGTATTTGTTCATGAAATATATATCACAGATATACATATAAATATATGTATATTTTATGAATAAAGATTATACCTAAAAATCGATATACATTTCAAAATGTATATTATATATATTAATTTACACTACATAGTAAACTATAAGTAAAAATTTATGTCCTAGATGTATACCATACATACATACCCAAACCATGGATATTTTTTAAATAGAATAGAGGAAAAGTAAAAATTTATGTCAGTAGATGTATACCATACACACATACCCAAACCATGGATATTTTTTAAATAGAATAGAGAAAATTGTATTTGTGAAATATAAGGCACAAAATAAATACTTAGTGTAACACTAATATAGTTTCTAACACTTTTACCAAAAAAAATATTAAACAAAATACCAAAAATATGGTGGGTTAGTTTTTTTTTTTTTAATTTTTGTACCGCTTTGTTTAGAAAAATACAACTTTTAAAAAAGTTTTTAGAAAAATATTATTTTTAAAAATGGTTACTAGTTGTCAGTTATATACCTATAATACCATTGGTTACTACTCACCCATAGAGTCTAATTTTCTAAAATAAATTAGCTGAATACCACTTTTTTCCTCATTAATTAAATCTATCACCATACCATTTTTTCAAATGAATTCTTGACGATTTTGATAGATTCTTGATGTCAATGGTAATCTTGACAAATTCTTGATTGATTCTTGATAGATTCTTGATGAATTCTTGACAGATTCTTGACTATTTTCCTCTTAAAAGTGGTAGATACTAACAGTTGTGGTAAATTTAGTTAAGCATTTGAAAACATGGTAAATGTCTACTTAACCCAATTTTCTAATCTAAATACCCTGCCTTTTATGGGCTTGATCTGTTGCTTAGGCCCGTATACATACCATGGCTGGCCCGTTCCAATTATTTAGCCCAAAACGATACAGCCCAAAGTCGTAAACAAATTTTAAAAAAGGAACATCTTGTTGCTCAAGTCAGGTCAGGTCAGGTCAGGGGCCTAAACAAAAACCCCAATCTTCGTTCCCAATCGGCTCAGACTCTGCAAATTTTCACTGCTCCATAGTCCATACAAATACAATCACTCTGAGAGGTCGAGTTCTAGGGTTTGGAAAAATGGATCTGAATGTTGGTCTAGACGATCCACACTCCATGGGCACCACAATCATCGGCGTCTCTTACAACGGTGGTGTTGTTCTCGGAGCTGATTCTCGGACCAGCACTGGTACTCCTCCCCCTTTTCCAACCCAAATCCTTTTTTTTTTTTTTCTGACAAATTGTTTATTCCAATCGCAATACAGTGAAGCCTTTATTAGGTTTTATGCCTTGCACCGATCAGTGTTGAACTTTTCTTCTTAACCTATTTTCCTTTCGGGAAATTACAAATTTTGTTATTGAATGTCGTGTTCATGTTTCTAATTGTGAGAATTTATATCTATCTACCTATATATATGTGTACATATGTTGCTGATTTATTTGATGATTTGTATGTAGGAGTTTATGTTGCTAACCGTGCGTCGGACAAGATTACTGCGCTCACTGATAATGTCTATGTTTGTCGTTCCGGATCGGTATGTGTCTTTTTCTCTGCTTATTTTAACGTGCCAAATTTAGTTTAGCAGAACAATGAAGCTATGTAACTCGAATTATCGCAATTCCAAACCCAACCCAATTTTCAGTGTTTGTAATTTTATCGCTTAAATGGTTTAGAAAGTGGTATTTTCTCAAAGGAAAATCCTTGTAACATTATTAGCTTTTTATATTTACTTTATCCATATAATGAGTAATGCTGTAGAGATATCAGGTGATCTCAGAGCTGAAATTATGCGATTTTTTTTTTTTTTCCAAATTACGATTGTAAATCTGAGGATATGTGCCTTATGCAGGCTGCTGATACTCAAATTATCTCGGACTATGTGCGTTATTTCCTTCATCAGCACACGTGAGTTATCATATTCATGTTTGTTTTAGCCCATTTACACGCACATAATGACAATGACTGAGTTGTCTTAGTTGTTGGTTGGTATGAATCCGAGTTATTCACAGTTTACAAATTTGTATATTGAAGCCCTCTTTATTATGTAATCTTTATGAACAGGATACAGCTAGGGCAGCCGGCAACTGTCAAAGTTGCTGCAAATCTCGTCAGGCTTTTGGCATACAATAACAAGGTTGGGATTTAAGGTGTTTTTGTTTTTCGGTTCTCCAAATAACCTTCCTTTTCTTAAACTAAAATGATTTTGCTCCTTCATTACCTTTTAAATTTAACCTCTTTATTTGATTCATTATCTTTTAAATTTAACCTCTTTATTTGATTTTTCATGTTCATAGCCAGTTCGGTGGCATTATTCTATTCACTTTTGGTGTATGATTCTTCAATTCGTGCTGTATGATATGGTTTTTAACCATAGCTATTTACGCAAACAAAGTACCGCAAATAGGCTGGAAGAATGTGTAATAGTTTTGTCTAAAGAAGAATGAGGCTTTATAAATCTCTCATTCTATGTACTGTTGAATTATATTCTCTCTCTCAAGTACTTAGAAAATTTGAAAACCTTAAAATTAAAAACTTCTTTTTTTCCCTTATTCAAGGTTTACTCCACCTTTTGTTATTTTCTAGTTTGTAAATAAACATAGGAGATATCACTGCAAACACTATCATTGTTTTTGTCAATTTTCAACTGCAAAATTCGTTTTATTCTGTGCTTTTGGGTGGTGAAATGGTTTTTATTGTCCATACTGACTGAATAGAGAAAGATTCTCGATAAAAGTTTATAGATTCTCGATAAAAGTTTATGGTTAGCAAAGGCTTATAAGTTTTTCTCTGCAGTTAGTGAAGATTTTCCTCACAAAGCTTTTTTTGAAGTTAGGACTACTGAAGATATCTATTGTTTTAAATCTCAAAGCCTTTTTTTTTTTTTTTGGTATTTAGGACGACTAAAGATATCTATTGTTTAGGATTTCCAACCCCAGGTTTTTTTTGTTGTTCTTTCCACTGTATCACAGAGTTCCTACTTGTGCTAAGGTCGACATTCAGTGTATAACTAGGATTGGAGTTTTCAGACATCACTTATTATGCTGTCTATTCAGGTAGTTCATGCATGCATTATAGGGTTTACAGCACTTTTATTTCAATAGGAGATTTAATTAATCAAACAGAACCCTGCTTACATGCAATTAGTGCTTCTCTTTTTTCTTTTCTTTTCAGGTGGATTGGTTATGGGGAGGTGGTTATTTATTGTTGTTGGTTTTTCTTTTGTTTTTATTTTAAGGCCTTCTTTAAATAAAGCGTTTAGTTTCTTTGTATGTATGGTTTACGATCCATAATGTTCTGGAGTTGGCAGGATATGTTACAAGCTGGTATGATTGTTGGTGGATGGGATAAGTATGAAGGTAGCAAAATCTATAGCATCAACCTCGGTGGAACAATAGTAGAGCAGCCATTCTCTATTGGTGGTATGTTATACTTCTTGTTCTAAATTACTGGCTTAATTTTGCTCTCAATCATGGTCAAATGGCCTTTAAAGTGAACATTTTATTTGAACCCCAAATTAACTCTGTCAGTAACTGGGAATTGGATTTGGCTTGCCTTCTCAATTGGTCGAGTTTGAATGTGCCTCAATTACGAGTGAAGTATTTCATTCTTAAGTTCACAAGTAGCAGGATTCAGAATCTTGCGTTCTGATATTATTAGGGCCCCATAATAGTCTTTGTGAGGATTGTTGATTATAAATTTTTAAGCTTTTCACATCTATGTCTGACACCATATCTGTTAGCAGCTAATGGTGATTGTGCCTCAAAAATGCATTATGTTTAACAATTTTGTTTTTCCAGGATCTGGCTCCACTTATTTGTATGGATTCTTTGATCAAGCATGGAGAGAGGGAATGACCAAAGATGAAGCTGAGGTATGTATTTCTCTGTGTGTTCCATGGGACTTGTTCATGTTGGAAGCCACACATGCGAGAATGAGCATGATAGCATAGAACTCTTGATTGCCATATCTAATTGCCAAGTTGTCGTCAATAGAATCTCATTTTCCCTTTCTTCCCTAATATATAATATTTGATGCTCTACTGCAGCAACTAGTGGTGAAGGCAGTTTCCCTTGCCATTGCTCGTGATGGTGCCAGTGGAGGTGTTGTTCGCACTGTCATTGTAAGAGTTTCCTCAAAACACTGATTAGGACTAAGCAAATACTAGTAGTTTCTTGCACACACTTATTAGCTGAAAACTTGTGTTTTTGCAGATTAATTCTGAGGGCGTGACAAGAAACTACTACCCCGGGGACAAACTTCCTCTCTGGCATGAGGAGCTCGAGCCTCAGAACTCGTTATTGGACATACTGAATGCTTCCAGTCCCGAGCCAATGAACATACAATGATGATCTTGTGGTGGTCGGGCTTCTGTCATTAGTGTGTTCTTTCTCTGCAAAAACTTGTGTCCCAACTAGAACATAATTTTCATTGCTGTTCTGGAAGAATTATTGTACCGTGATTTATATTATGGATGTTGCTTACTTTTATAGGGAGTTTAAGCCACACTTTCTCCTGGTTTGGCACACCAAATGACCAAATTGTTGATGGAAAAAAGATCGAATTTCAAGTCGCTTACCAAGATCTATTATGATTTCCGAGCTACTGCTACCCAGAGAGTTTAGAGAGTTAAAAGACTAGTTTTTAGCAACAAGGAAGAGAAGAAATCAGTCTTTGTTTTGAAATGCCAATGCTCATCTTCTATTTAAATGTCGGGACTGGAAATAGTTTGCATTAAATTTATGAGTCAAATCGAAGATTTAGCAAAGCATTTAACGTTTGAATATCGTAGAAATAATTTGGTAATTTTTCTTTTCCTTTGCTTTGAACGAAATAAGGCGACGACCTACGATGAAGATGATCTCTACTCCAGAGTCAATAAGATGGTGGTACATTCATTGGTCCCATATCTTTGGATATTAATCGCTTGATAATAAATAGTTATGAAGATGGGTAATGATTGTTTTTCCTTGTAAAAAAATGAAAATTCTCAGGGAAAAAAAAAAAGGAATAAGAGTTTGATGCAAGATAAATTAAATAAAAACAAAAGCAAAGAAAGTTGCAGAAAAAGCAGGCGGGTGGGTATGCATTCGGTCAAGTGGTAAGTAAACAAACAAATTTAAAAATAAATAAATAAAATTAAGGAAGAGAAAAGAGAGAGTAGATGGAATTTGCTAGTTGGATATTTTTGAATAAATAAAGAAATAATAAAATGATGATTGCCTGATTGGGTTCATTAGTTTGGCTATTTCAGTTCCGTCGCCCGAAGAATCGAGCTGAAAAAAGAGGGAAAAAAAATAATAAATAAGAAGAAGAAAAGAAAGAATGAGTGGAAGTGGGATTGGTGTCAGTGAGAAGGTTCACAATGTGTTCGTGTATGGCAGCCTCATGGCGGATGACGTCGTTCGAGTTCTCTTGAAGCGCGTTCCTCTTTCCTCCCTCGCCTTCCTCAACGGCTTGTCAGTCCCTCTTTCTCTCTCTTTCTTTCTAATTTCTGCTTCATCCATCTGAAAATTATTACCACTTCATTATTTATTTTTCCTTTCTTAACATAGAAATGATGAGTCATTGATAACAAAATCCAGTTTTGCTTTGGGATAAAATAATTAACGTTGACCTGCTTAACAATTGGATAATTGGGGTTTAAAGTGTGTGTGTTTTTAATTTTGAATGCCCTTTTCTTTTCTTTTCTTTTCTTTTTTTTTTCCTCCTTAAATTAATTACTCGTGTTGTGATTATTTGAATTGAAAATTCATTTCCAGTCATAGGTACAGTATCAAAGGACGTGTTTATCCAGCTATACTACCCGTGGAAAACAAGAAAGTCTCTGGAAGGGTCTGATATATCTTCCCTTTTTTATTTTATCTTTTCAAAACTTTCTTATGAGTTAGTAGTGTGCAAAGACCATTAGTTTGAGCACTTGGCAGCTGGATGAACCTCAACCTTCTTTTTTTTTTTTTTGTTTTCGGTCATGGTAGTAACCATGTTATAGAGGAGCTCAGGGTCATATTCCAAAAACATTGAAATTTTCAATTATGTTATATTTGTGTTTCAGAATATATTTCTTTACCTCTATACAAAATGCTAAATGTAAGACTATCTTCATTAGTAGTACCTCTAAAATCAGAAATTTGATTAGCTACCCAAGAAAAATTCTCTGCAGGTTTTGACCGGCATCACCGAACCTGAGCTATACATCCTAGATATGTTTGAGGATGAAGAGTACGAAAGGCGCACTGTTGAGGTTTCATTAGTGGTAAGTGTTTTGATAATGGTCAGTAGTTGTTTCTTGCATTATGTACAAACCAATAATGTCCTCATAAACTAAGGAGACAATCAAGTATAGATACCATCCTTTCAAATGAATCCATGCTTCACTTTTGCTTGATTGGAGGATTATATTAATATTCTCATTATTGAAATTGAAATGCTTGTCTATCAAATGTTCTACTGCTAGAAATGAAAAGCTCAGAAGATAAAATGCATTTTTTGAGCTCTTATCCATTAACGAAAGAAAATTGCATGTTATGAGCAGGGGGTGAAACTGTTGCATACCGCGATTACAATGGGAAAGGTCTTCCCTTTAGTCTTTGATAAATTTTGTCTATAAATTGTTGAAGGTAATCTGTGCTCGTTTTTAATGTCAATAAAGGGGAGTGACACCTCTTTTTTGCAGGATAGTTCCGAAAAGTTACTCGCTCACACTTATGTTTGGAGCAACAAAGATGATCCCAACTTGTATGGAGAATGGGATTTTGAGGTAAAATTTCATGTCTCTTCTTCATTCGATCTCTTCAATTGTTTATTGGTCTGCGATGATATTTTCTATCCTTGGACCTGGGACTTGCTATGTGTGATTTTAAATGTTTGGGACTGGAGTTGTTTTACTTGAATTATAGTAATACTTGATCCAGTATTTTCTCTTCATAAGTCGGATAACGTTTTATTTTATTTTATTTTTTCGGTTACTTTATTTACTTTTCTCCCTGGTTAAAAACCAGGAGTGGAAACAGCTACACTTGAATGATTTTGTCGAGATGACCAAGGGTTTTGTGGAAGAGCTGGACCTGCCTGAGTCGAAGACAAGAGTTGTTACATATGAATCTTTCTATCAGCAGGAAGGTGACGACCATCCTGCGTCTTAAGTTTACCTGGGCATGTATACACTGGTCCATCTACACTGTTACTATATTATTGTTAATATTTTAGCATTTATGAAGCATTATTGCAATTGTAGGACAATAATTGGCTACAATATTTTAGTAATTCGATTTTGTAAATTGTTCTAAGAAAAATAAGTTGTGTTATTGATAAGAGTGGGTATTCACTAGTATGAGTGCTAAATGAGTCTTTCTCACTCTTTAATATTATGAGTGCTAAATGGGTATTCACTGTTAGTATCTATGTGTTAGTGCAAAAGAGAGTGCAGTCCTCTCACTATTATTATTGTTTGTTATGTTAGACATGGAGAGAAAAACTGTTTGTTTGGCTACTTTACAAACATGTCGCATCAGTTATTCTGTATATAATATAATCTTCTTATTTTTCTTGACTTCTTATCTGAGAGTCATACAAGTTTCTTTTGTTACCATGGAAACGAGACATTTGCAGTTCTTTGATTTTTCATCTAAACTAGAAATCTTAGAAGGCCAAAAACAAAAATATTAAAAAAAAAAAAAAGAAGAAAAAAACAGTATTACTAGTGGTCATAACTCAAGATTGTCTTTTTGATAATGAGTAATGCTGGGACACAAATTATACACAAAATTCCTACATTGACATTGCAAGTTTTTCAACCACTTATGAACATGATGAGTTCTTTGAAAAAATATGGGTGCTTAAAATACATGCATGCCAATGTGTGAATTTTGTGTACAATGTGTCCCTAACATTACTTATGCCCCTACATACTTAATACAATTGAGAAGGAACAATCAGTTATCTCAACACTCGAAATCGAAGAAAAACAGCAAATATAAACTATATCTAAAGTACACAATTTTATTGATTGATGCAACTAACTATTGCACCCATTAAAGTCTTTTTATAAGAATTGTTGCATGTCCCAAGTCACAACAATGTTAGGGAGAGAATTTTATTACGATTAACCTCCACATGTCCTCGGTATATAGCATAATACTAGTTTCTTTCACGTGAAAGTCGATTAATTTTGCTTGGGAGAGCTGCGACGGCGTAATCTTAGATACCCAAACTTCCCAGCACCCGGTGATGAACCCTCAAAAATAAATGGCAAATATTCCGTGGCAGCTTTGTATCTTCGCTGAACCTGAAAAGTTAACAGAGTGACACAGAGAGACATAAACACAGTGATCAAAAGATGTAGAAGTCTTTCTCTAAAAAAAAAAAAAAAGATGTAGAAGTCCAAAACAAAATAGAATTATTCACAAGCCATGTCATTCTTCTTTTCTTTTCCTGAGGCCAAAAGTGATTGTTGTGACAGTAGTGTTTTTTGTGTTGCCCCCACAATCTCCTCACAAACAAGAAAAGGTCAAAACGGAAAATGAAAGAAAGGCTAAGTCGAAAGGAAAAATTAAGGTTCTATGATATGTGAATGTAACGAGTAAGATGCGATAAAGAGAAAGAGGATCACTGGTTAATTGAAAAAGTTACCTCAAGAATTTGTTGACTGCTCTGTAAGCAGTTCCTGCCAATCACACAAACTGTTCCACCTGAACCTCCGCCGGTTATCTTGGCTCCAAACAAGGTCCCGTCAACAGACTTGGAATTTTTGCTATGTTGCAAGTCCTGTACAAGATGTACAAGCCTATCCGTTCCATCGGAGCCAAGTCCACATTCACTATAGCTATAGTGGCACTACGAAAATAAGAGAGAGGAAAGTNATCTCTGACTTGCTGTTGTTGCTTATTGGTCTGTATTTTTAGTAACAGATTTCAAGTCAAACAAAAAAGGTTGGGCAATGAAAACGAGCACATAAGTAAAGGATAGGGAGGGGGGGTGGAAAGCGCATAAGAAAAGGATGGTTAAATGAAATCAAGCACATAAGAAAAGGTTGGTCAAATGAAAACAAGCACATAAACTCACAGAGAAACTAGCAGCTAAATCCATGAGAAAATTCAGATTTGTTAGGTAACTGAAAACAAGGACATAAACTCTCCCTAGCCCTTACTAGTTTGTCACTTTGGTGGGCAAGTCAACCATCTGCATCTCAATCGAAATAGCAGCATGAAATGGAAACGAGAAGTGGTTCTACCAAGTGAAATTGAAGGCACTATGTTTAAACACTAGTTTAGAGTTCAATATCTAGAATACAAGCTCAGACATCTGGAAAAAGTTTGATGCACGGGTGCTAAATGTTCTTTTGTCTATGACGTACAGAGTACAAGTAATATACCTGCTAGATAATCTACACTAAAAACTACGCATTCATTAGTATATCTTTGTTGTTTAAGGAACCAATACACTATATGCAAAATTTTCAAATATGATCAATGAGTGAGGTACATAAGAGCATATTGTGGCTTTTAGGTGGGTGATGGATGCCACCCGAACTTTTTTTTGTCAAGAAAGGGATTAACCCAACTTGGTTCTTATGTAGGCAATGCTTCCACTGTACTATGATGTAGATGTCTGCCTATTATGTGTTAAATTAGACGTAATTAACTTCAAAATTTTAAAACAATATTTGCATACCTGATACAATAAGTCTCCAAGAGTTGAGAGTTGCTCATGTGATGGTGAAGATGTTAGCAATGCTTTGAAGGCCTATGAATTGAGAAATTAAGAGTCAGACAAGCAAAAGAACTTAAATTTAAAATTATAGGACTTCACAAGGATTAAAAGACAATAAATCAATGAAAAGAGGATGTTGTGACTTGGCGGGGTTTATTCATTAACCACTACTAATATAACAACTATGTTGTAAATGTAACGTATAGAAAAAGTAGACGTATAAACAGCCATGTAACATAACAGCTAAGAAAGATAGCAAGATCATATATCATTATTTTGACCTCTGGCATGGGCCCTGATTCTGTGATTAGGGGAGGAGTGTGAGTAGCTCAAAATAAGGAGGCATCCATTTTGAATTCTAATGCATACCATTTGATCAAAGCATGCTAAATAATAGCTTTGATGTACTTTTTTCATACATTCAGTTCAATGATGGATGCATACCAATAAAATTGGAAATTAAATTCTAACCTTGACCCGGAAATTTTCATATATAGGATGTCTACCAGGTGCTGCCACTCCATAACTACGCTTTCGATCAATTACGGTGACTGGATCGTTGTGGTCATCATATAATTTCAGAAACGTCTCACCAAGCAGGGAGTAGGGCATTGTCTTACAATAAACGCCCTCATATCTGTCCACCAAAAATTCAAATTATATCTAACATATACATATATATATATTAATTTCATGTCATTTTCAAGGAGGACCAAATTGATCAAACTAGAGTTGAACGATGATACCTGCAAATCAGCACCTAAGTAAAAAAATTTGACAAGAAAGCCACACATAAAAGCTTTACCTGTGAGGTGACAGATTGCATAGGTAATCTAACGATGCTTCAGCTTTTAGTAGTTCAATACCATCAATATCTAACTCATCAAGGTTGAACCCTTTTGCATCTGGCAGTGGCAGTGCTCGAGTCAACAAAGTAGCTGCTATGGACTTTATTATCTTTCGACCCATAAAGGCACCTATCCTGACAGATCCATAGTCAGCACCTCCAACACTGCACAGGAGAAGAATGAAGAAAATAAAAGCTCGTTAACTTGTGCGTGCAGGAGTGTACAGGATATTGATAAAGAAGAATTCAATACTGAACCAAGAAAAGAGAGAGAAAAGAGGTTAACTATAGCTTTCAAATCCAGAGGCATTTATGGCATTGCTTTCTTGATCCACATAGGATCGCAAGCTCAGTAAATCCACCCATGACATAAAGCAAAATCCATAGATGATACACCATCATACATAAGCTAAATTGGGCTAATATATAACAAAAATAACAAATTCAGAACATTGAGGCCTTTCTACCTATGTCTTATTCCTGAATCAATTCCCCAAAACCGTATGTGGCCAGGAATTTCAACAAGCCCAATTACCTCAGCAGGCTGCGAAACAACAAGCAAATGGTAATTTTTAACATTATCTTTTTAATCAGGGCTACAATAGCAGCAAGGTTGTTTTGATGCATGAATACCTGGCACACCATCGCAAGAAGTTTGTTGGCTTCACCGCAAGCTGAAGTCATCTGGTCCATAACACCACATGGAGCTCCAACAATATGATTCTCCACCTAATGACCAACTTGGAATAATAATTAAAAACATCTTGTAGAACAAATTTCAAGACAATCTCAACTATGTGGGAAAGAGTATTGGTCAGTATACTGTTTTAAAATCAAACCTTCTGGCAAAGTAAAGCAAGATCTCTTGGATTAATACTTAATCCTGCAAAGTAGAGAAGGTTTAAATCATTTGTTTATGCAAGATAGTTTATGTAGACAATCAATAGGCAATGCCGTAAATTAACAAAAGCAGCGACTTTCTACTCCAACTTCAACACTAATACCAAGCTCTAAGAATGAAAAAGGAAACAACATTATGTTACTATTTACCAAAGCATTCTTCATAAACTGCCATGCGTTAAATGAAATTCACAATGATCAAGTTAAAAGTGACAGCTAATAGAGAACCTAATCATTTTACTTGACAGAATGCAAGTGTAAACTACTGAACATTGGCATAGAACTCTACATTCAATGAAGATTTCAGAATATGACACTTTGCCCACAAGGTTTCGTGATTTGGTGAAACAGCTATCCTTAAAAGCATGTTAATAATATTATTGAGTATCTCCAGACAATTCACCTCACCCTATATTAAACTATCATGCTGCTTCTTAGGTTCTCAAGTAATGTTATGAACAAACAGAACTAAACTATTGAGTTATAGACAGTGCTTTCAGTTAAACAACTAAATGGACTAGAAAAGTCTGTTTTTCAAACTGTAAATGCAGAATATGTCTAACTATGCACTTAATTTTTGGTCCTAGCCTTCCTCCAATTTTAATACATCACATCCATGATATTAGTTTTCTCCCAGATAAGGGGGTTAACTCCCTAATCAAGAGTCCATCAAAGACTAGTAAATGTTTTTCTAAGAAACAAGAATATTCTCTAAGAATATCTTGGGTTTAGAAGACAACTGACATGCAATTTAAATAAGAAAGACTCTCAAATTGGAAATATCATAAAATATAATTACCATGAGCAGCAGCTATGGCAGACATGGTAGCGACCTCGACAGAAGCAGAAGAAGATACACCTTTACCTTCCGGGACTGTAGAAGATACCTGTACACAATTTATGGCTTATAAAAATCCACTACTAAACTCTTGAAATTGATCAGTTGCATAAAACACCGGTGACTAAAAGTCTACAACAATGAACTCCAAAGAAAAGATAACTTTCATATGCCACGCCAGTAAGAAAAATTTGATTACTCCTATAAACTTGATTTTGTCACAACGTGCATCAATATAAGCATAATAGAGTATTTGCTTGGTGATGCGCCCTTATTTTCTTGCCCACTACTGCTCTCATGAAAATAGCTGCAGATCAAATCTTTGGAGTTCCTATAATTCTAGGAACTTTCAGGTTCATGTTTGTGATGACAAATTTCAAGCATTTCTTAAAACAGAGGTGTAATTTATCCTTCTAAGACTCATGTCACCTAAAGCACTACGTGTCCAGAAAAAAAAAGTGGCACATGATTTTATGTATTCAACTATGAAGTACTTGTAGAAGACATTGTTATATATCTAAAAACCAAACAGCAGTCGGCAGAAAGCAGAAAGTATGATAGGCAAAAACAACTGGCTGTAATTAGCGAAAAAAAAAAAGTTAAAAAAAAAGGCAGGAACATCCAAATCTACATTATTTTGAAAAGGTATAGGAAACACGTACCAGAATACTTAGACTATCCTCAAAACGCACACCTAATTCTGTCATTAGCACCAGAATTGCACCAGCAACATATGCTGCCCACCTAATAACATAAAAACCATGTAAGTAGGATTGTGGCAAAGATACAGCCAAGAATATTAAATAAAGAAGATAGGCGTACTTTTGGGATGGATCCTGAGCAAAGAAATCCTTTGCCTTCTCATATGATATCGGCTTGTCTCCATCCATAAAATCAGATAAATCCATGTCAAAGGTTGGGCCACGATTGCTCAATTCTGAACCATATGATACCTGCAGTACAGAAATAACAGCAAAGATGTTATAGAACAAAATGAAATTGAAATATCTAATATACTTTTCCTTTATCCACCTCTAAATAACCAATTCATTGACCATACTTTAGTCATGGTACGACAAACTTACATTAGGAAAGGGAAATATTGTATCTACTAATTCACATTCTACTTAAACCAAGAAATGTTTTTCACTATCCCAAAGGGGAAGAAATCATGTCCTTTCTTTTCAAAGAAAGTCTTGAAGAAAACAAAACTAACTCCGAAAATAGAACTTACAATTTGCAAGACTGGTGTCGAACTTTGTCCTCTGGTCTGCTGCCGAGCCTGTGCATGTTTCCAAAGTCTATGTTTACTTGGATGAATCCTTTGGATAGCAACATGACAGGCTTCTCTAATTGGCATCTGTGAAAAGAAAATGAGTAGAGAGTCAGAAAAGTCAGGATGATAATAACCACTGAAGGGAAATCAGGGCATTTAGGTCATTTGATGTTTAATAATGACAAGAAATGTGGCACCTGCAATACAAGGCTTCCTGAATAGTCAGCAATCCCTCCCATTACATCTAAACGTCCAGGTGCTCTGGTCACAAAAATTTCTTCCTGTACTCCAAAATTTATTTGTAATATAAAATTAGTATTGAAACAACTTGAGATATTTAAGAGATGCTAAATAATCCTAAATCTGTGTGCACGCATTTACAAATGCCCAAGACTTTCCTTACTTATAAGTGCAGACAAGCAAGTTTAAGTATTCCAACACACAAAAATATATCGTAGTCATGTTTTTAAATTGTCTAATTTTCTGAAGATAAGTAGTGTCACTCAGCTGTAACTCATCCAGATTTGTCTTAATAAAACAAGAAATCCTTGGAAAAGAATATTTCCACTGTAAAATTCTGAAGAGCAACATTGTGATGCAGACCATTCAACACCAATAAGTCATCTGTAGACCAATGTCAATGTGTAGTGATGACATGACGAAATAAAACTATCAATTATCCAGTCCAATAGCATTATGGAACAGTCATGTGCACACTTTCATATGGTGCACGAGGACATGATCTCATTTTCTGAAGAGCAAGTGTAAATACTTGAAAGTAATAAATTATCGAGTTTTAGTTTAAAAAGTTAAACCTCCCAGTTAAAAAGTCCAGCAGCAGCCTTGCGCTCTCGGCGTTTCTCAGTATTTTTCACCAAATGATTAACAGCATCCAGTTCTGCTAAGCTCTTCAAAAAAGTTAATGTGTCTGGAAGACCTTGAGTGTCTCCATGAAGAATCTCGAAGTCTTCTGTGAACCTGGAAATAAAAGTCAAATGATGTTAAGAAAAATGTGCATTAGTTTTAGTTGTCTTACCAGAAAAAACTACTTTAAGAAGTTAAAATCTCACGAGTTCATAAAAGAACTCCTCTCGCTCATTTGGAAAGTTGGTGATCCGCTACCAAGACCAAGTTCACTTTCAGCATTTGCATACCAATCTGGAATGCAAATATCTCGTCCAGGAGCCCTTTGTAGTTGATAACCAAGAATAATGGCATCACGCAACCTTCTAGCTCCACTAAGCTACATTTCAATTGAGCAAAACTTAAGCACTGATGCAAATCTTCTCGCCTAATTGGCAAACAGAAGTATAATTTTTTACATACCACTTGCTTCTTTTTTTTTTCTTTTTTAATTATTGGCATGATTCATTGTTTTATGCCAATTCCTGTTCTTGAGATTCTATGTCGTAAAAATATTGCTGAAGTAATTGCCTGAGCATATCAAGCAGAATGAGCTGATCCCCAAGACATTTTCTCTGCCCGATACAAACCTTCAAATTATTAAAGAAAACCGTCATTTACCTTATCAGACGCATAGTTTTTCCCAAAAGCTGTCATCTGCAATAAGTGAGCTGCCACCTGTGTTCAATATTTGATTAGACCAGTACAATAGGGCATGAATCAACTTACAAGACAACATGCAACAACAGCTTATTTCCAGTCTTAATAACTTTTCAACTCATTCTTCCATGAACAAAATTCTGTAGACTGTTGACATTGTAGAATATAGATAAAATATTTACTTTTCAAATAAATAAGTAAAGGCTTCAATTATCATAATGCTACTCATTGTTAAACAGCCAATTGTCATAAAATTTTAATCTGTTACCTCACCACCATTGATGCCTCCTTCATAGCATGGTCTTAAAGAAATTGCACGTTCAAGATAAGGTTTCCAGTGGCCAGTGAGTAAATCCCTCCTAATCATCTCAACACCGCCTTGATAAGACTGTTCAGATAATTATTTTAGCCCAATTCTAATCAAATTCTTGACAAACATTTTTAGAGAAAAAGAAACAAAGAAAGATGAGAGCAAATCAGATAAAATATGTACCAAAATCAGGTTTTAAATCAAAGGTTTAAAGAAAGCAATGGAGAAGAATAAGATTGTGATGAACAAAAATAATTAAGAAATTAATTTACCTCAAGCATATTTCTTAAGAAGGGTTCTTCATTGAAATAATCTCTGCGTACAAAAACAAAAGGTAGCTTGTATGCCAGAGCCTCACTCACAGTGCCATAACCAATTTTTCCTACAAGGGAAAATTTTAATGTTAATATGTTTCTACTAAATCCAGCTTGCATTGACAAGTTCCATTCCTACCAAGCATACAGTCAGATGCTGCTATAAGATCAGGCGTGTATGCATCTTTTGCAAGCTTTATGAAATTTGGTGGAAGCTCCTGAGTGTTAGAAGCACCGCAAACCTTTCAAAAGGGGGAGGGGGAAAGTGAGTACAAAAGTGGTGCACACTTTTAAAGGAAGATATATAGCATAAGATATGAAAGGTACCAGGCACAGCCAACCAGAAGGTAAAAATTCCTCCTTCAACTTCCAGCCTGCTGGCTGCAAAATAGAAAAAAAAAATGGTTAAATCAAAATAAATGCAGGGGGCGAATATTTATCAAGTCAGAATCGATTTTGACATGAAATCTCAGGAAAATACCACAACAAGAATCATCTACATAAAAATTGAAAAATAAAATACAGAATATGAGTTGAAAGCAAATGTCATAAAAATGACTGATGTTCCTTTATTGAAAATGTAACTTCTTATCCTTGGTTGACTAGGACATCAAATTTCCAATCTCAACCATCCATTTTGAATGTTTCCACATATGTCATTCAACTATTTAGTACCTAACTTGATCCCATATTAATAAAGAACTTCTAAGGGTGCAAGAAGGGCCATGTACCAGATGACACTGAAACCTAAAGCATCCTAATACGTGAGAAAATTAAGCTCACCTGCCCACCAAAGTTCAGAATAGCTAGCTTAACATCTTCCCCAATGCCTAGTTCCTTCCTCACCTACAAGAAGAAAAAACAATGAGATTGTGAATTGAATTATGCAATCAATGGATTATAAAAAATGCGGGTCTCAAACCTCTTTGCGGGATTTGTGCAGTCTTCTGACAACCAGGGGAACATCAATAACATCACGGAAAGCAGGCACTGCAAATTAAAGTATAAAATTCAAGAGAAACTAGTTAAAAATTTGAGTAAATAACAAAGGTTGTATAAAAAATGAAGCCACTCTCTTGCAGATATGCCACATAAAACATACTTGGGCAGTAGCCTGGCAACCGGATCAAGAACTCGCAGTGAGAATAATCTTCTGCTATCTGTATCAAGTTTTAAGAAAGAGGTAAGTTTAACATTGTTGGATTTATGAAAAATGAATACACTCTAAAACCTGAAAGAGTAAGGTAACATAAAGAAGATAATCACCAATTAAGAGGAGAAAAAACCAGTAGAAGACAGTAATTTAAGATATAGCAAGATAAAGTCACCTGCCAAACTATTGACCGATGATGATACCCAGCAGCCATCACATACTCGGCATATATGAAATCCCAACTGCAAAAATGCAAATTAAGAAAGAAGACAAATGAAAAAAAAAAAAAAAACTTTTTCAAAATATTATTCCTACCATACGTAGATGGTTTTACAACATGAAAAATGTCAGCCAACAATGATTTTTCATAAGCCATAGCTTGGAAACCTTATTTTTAAGGTTCATTTGCATTAAATTATAAATACCATGAAAGCTAAAGTTTGCAGTCAGGTGTCACTCTAAACTAAGTAAAACTGCATAAATGACCAAGGAACTTTTAAAACCAAATATCAATTGTTTTCATCTTACCCCTGATAAAGAAAAAGGGAAATCTATGACCAAATCTAACAAGTAACCACATACTAGAATAAGCGACTGATGAAATCAGAAATGCTACATACGTTCATATGTGGGGAAAAAAAAAATATATATATATATATATATACCTAAAGTTGGTGACGCAAACAGAGCGAATTCCAGCATCAGCTGCTGCGCGACATGCAACTGGAACAACATCGGAGACCTATTTTGTTTTTTAATATCAATAGCAACACAATTAAATGCCATCAAAAGCCTTATCTGAATTTGAAAGGTCATAGCATAAAACATAATTACAAAATTCTTCAAATTTGGCCTTGACATACTTAAAAAACAACAACCAACCATGTGTTTCATTCTTCAACCTGTTTTCTAACGTGTGTGAATTTGGCTATTCAAATAAGAAGAGAATAAGCTAAATACCACCAAGTCAGCTTTAATAGAGTTCAGCCACTCCACTTCTGTTGCCAAAATCGAAGCCCGAGGGGCCACAGCTGTCTCTGAATACTAGACAAACCAAAAAAAAACAAAAGAACAAAACTATCAATGAAAAAATACTCATTCTTAAGCACCACGTATAAAAGGTAAATAGAGAAAGTTAGGGAAATAGTCCCGTTTTCATAGTGAGCTAGGTAAATAGACCAAAATTTTAAAAAATTATGGAAGAATAGTCCTAGGCATGCTCACCAGACTAGACCATTAATGCAGCATAGTTTTTCCATTAGAAAAAAATAATAAAAATAAAAAATCCACAAACCTTCTCCAAGGAAGCAAGGCGATCGACAGTCAATGCATCTGCCTGAACCGCTCCACAATCTAGAAGAACCTGAATATTAATTACAAAATCCGACAATTACTAATTTTGTCTCTAGAAATATACATTACTACATACAGAACACAACACATTGAGACTTTGGAGAGTGTTAAAAATATAAAGAGTTGAAGAAAACCTTGCGAATGAAGAGGCGAGGGGATTGAACTTCCGAAGTAAAAACGAATTCCGGAGCACCAGTGACGACGTGCACGTCATGCCCCGCCATGATCAGGTGCCGCACCACCTGTTCATCCTCCGCCATGATCGGTCAATCAATCAAAGAATTCATCGTTTCCGGCTTGGAAATCGCCAAATCAAAACCAAAAAAAAAAAAAAAAGAATAATAAAAATAAAAATAGAAAAGGAATGAATAGCGGACCTCAACGACGCGAGTGGCATGGCCAAAGCCATGGCCAGTGACATAGTAAGCGAATACCAAATGGTTCCTTGAAGCCGAGACTCCATCACTCTCCGCCTCGATCCTCATTTCTCTTCTTCCCTACAATTTTGACCAGTATAATCTCGAAAAAACAGCCCTAGCGAAGAAGAAGATGAAGATGAAGATGAAGATGATGAAGAAATTAATCTGATAATAAAAACAAATTTTGAAACAAGATCCTCCGATGTAGGAGGAAAAGGCCAAAAAAGAAAAAAAATAAAGTGATTTTTGGATAAAAGACGGGGTTTGTGGGTCCCTAATCTTTCCCCGGGGGGCCGTTTTAAAGTCGCCGCGGAACGGAAAATGGTACGGTTATTGTCGTTATCATTATCTAGCGTATGAATTATGATACGATTCGATAACGGTTCTTTCTAACCTCTTTCTGTTGGCTCAGCCTCAAGTCGTTGATGACTCGAACGGTGTCGTTGAAGCTGCGTCAATGCCACGTTAGAATTCGTTAAAGTCAGCTACTATTATCCAGTATCCACTTTATCTTCTCTCTTTTTTTTTAATCAATAATAATATTATCCAATTTTCATTTCCCACAAATGAATCTCAATTACTAGGGGATCAATAAATCTTTTATTTTGAAATTTCAAATCCAAACTTAAGTTCTGATTTTGATTTTTGTGATGTCGTTGTTGAAGGTGCCTCAATGGCACGTCATTAATGTCAGCTATTATTTTCTAGTATATCCTATCCTCAAAATGAGGATGGAAGTTATGTTTGTTTTTTTAATGGAAACGAGGATGGAAAGTAGAAACTTAAAAAGAAAATAATGACAATCTTCTTGCGTTCAATATTTGACTCTTGATTATTATGGGATTTTCCCTTTTTTTGATTTTGGGTTGAGAAAATAATTTTCTTATCTAATAAATCATTTGGGTAAAACTAATAGGATAATTATCGATATGATGCAAAACAATGTACCAAACAAAGGATGTGTGCCATGCCATGGAAATTTACACACTCAACTTGAAGATTTCAAAACATGTATTTCAATAATCACAAATTTAACATTTGAATTTTTTTTTCAAAAAAAAATCCTTGAAAAATATAGTTGATGATAATTAGCGTATGAAAATACAAATTAGAGTTGCATAAAAACTAACAAATAACAAACTCAACCAAACTTTTCAAAAACAAAACACACTCAGACCAAAGAAATTTAAATCTTAAAAGCGACAAACACAATATAAATTATGTTGCTCATTTAATGACCAAACGTGACGTAAAATTGTGACAATGTTTTAGGATTTAGTTAAATTTCACAATGTTTATGAAGGATAAATTTGTATTTTCACTATATAATTCATTGTTGCGCGAAAAAATTTACAAAGAAAATTCAGATTCAAAGATTTGGATTTTTTTGTATTTTTCAAGCAAGAAAAAGACTTTTCATCAAATGTAAATAGAATAAAAACTTCTGAACAATAAGTATCGTTAGACTTATTACCTCTTATTAAATCTCTGTAGCATCAAAGGGGTAAATGCTAATTTGGTAGTAAATACACTTACGGACAATAAGTAGTGTTGGACTTATTTCTATTATTAAATCTCTTTAACATCTGAGCTACATGCTTGATTTGTAGCAATAATACTTGCTCAAAAGATCTTGAGAATTGAGATCAAAACCTCTTAAGAAAAGTTAACATTTTGTGCGACAATATATATATATATATATATAACATAAATTTTCCAATTTGCAGTGATCTTCTTTTGGGTGTTTTCATGGATACCACTTTTCAAGAAAATATGGGCTTATAGATATACAAGCCAGTATTAAAATTAGTACTTAGTAATATAAACTAAAGTTAGTATATATTTAAATAGACCAATAATTAAAAAAAAAAAGTACTCGGCTATTTAGCCATACAAGGATAAAAGCATATATTTATTAATATAAAGTGTGAAAAAAAAAAAAAGACATCGTTCGTAATTTCTCAGATAAAAGATTATTACTTTATTACTTTTGTAGCAGATTTTTTTTTCTTTTGCCCGAAACTATTAGTATTAAAGGAGAAAATGGCACCAATAAGATCAGAGTTGACCTAGTTTGAACTTTTCTAAGACCACTATTTTGGATAAGTTTTTTATGAGTGAAATTTGCATCTTACAATAAGTAATTGACTAATTTGCCCTTATATACACACTACCCACTAAATTAGCTATACCCCCACTAACTCAGCAATATCCCACGAATTAGCCACACCCCCCCGTACACTTTCCTAAAAGCCCCACAAACTTCATCTTCTCCTCTTTGAAATTGGAAGAGAACAAGACAAGGAAATCAAAATATTTCCCCTAAAATCCGCTTAGAAAATCATTATAAACTAAAAAACTATATCTCGAATTTCATATATAAGCTGAAAATTCTATTTTTCTCCTTTTAAGCACCCTTTCTGATCCCATAATTGCAAAACCATGTTTTGCTCAAGGTTAAAAAGCTAGTTCAAAAAATCTAGCCACAACCTTGACGTCAAGATCGACGACTACACTGTCTTAAGTCACCATCAAAGTCTTTAGTGAAGGGTCCAATCGTAAAGTCAAAGAGTTTAGTTGAAAAAATTTCAATCCAAACGACAAGAGGCTAATAGAAGTGTCGAAAAAATTGCTTATGGATTGCATATTTTAGAGAGAATCCTAAGATTGTATAAGATCTTAACTTAGCTAAGACAAAACTTTTTTACCCACATCAAGAGTTTCTTAACCCTAATTGAAATCTTTCTAACCTGAGATCAGACATTTCTTAAACTTAAGTCAAGAAGCTTTTGACCTTGGATAAAAAAGTGCTTGACCTCAAGTTAGGAAATTCTTGAGCTAATGTCCAAAAGTTCTTAATCTTAATTAAGAATAACTTGACTTTGGTCAAAGACTTCTTGAGCTCAGGACGATAGAATATTGACCCACTAATTGGTCAATTTTTTCTTGACTATATGACAAAATTAGTTTAACTTGCGAGGTATAAATGACAATTACGAAGATGCATATACAAAAATATGAAATATTCAACAAAAAAAAATGCCTAGATATAGACCTTGTTCAAATATTTCTTACTCATTATTAATTACAAAATATCTATTTATGAAATCAAATATATATTTTACCTTCAAATACCAAAAGCTTCTCACAAATATCTAAAAAACTAGTTGAGTTTTTCTTATACACAAGCAAAGCTTTGATAAGTTATAAAAGGGAAAAATACAACTGAAAAACAACAAGAGAGAGAGAGAGAGAGAAAGAGAGAGAGAGATGGCGACATAGAAGGGAAAAAAAAAAGAAAGAAAGAAAGAAAAAAGTGAGGGGGAAATGCATTTCATGCTCTCACTAACTCTTTCACTTCTTAATAAAGGCAAGCTTGGAATGAGCTTTAATTCTCTCTCCACTTAGTCCTGAAAAAGACCAACTTTTGGTCCTAAAATTGTACTTATAGTAAATATGCACAAAAAAAAAGGGGAAAATTGGGTAAAACTAGTTCTATCCATATCCTTTTCTCTCTAATTTACCATTCTTAGGCCTAGTAAGTTCCAATGTATACTGAAGAAAAAGACATGGGCAATACTAACTAGGGCCAAAATGACATTTGTGAATTTTTTTTTAAATAAAATATTTTTAGGAGTGTCAAGGATTTCTTGACCACAGGTCAAGAAATTATTGACCATGAAAAAAGTCAGTAAAATGGTTTTTTCATAGTGTAGAACTTCTTAACACTCCTAAAATGTCATTTTTGAGAAAAAGAAATGAATATGACTAATTTAGGTTAAAATGACTTGTTTATATATTTTTCAAAAATAACATTTTAAGAAGTGTCAAGAATATCTTGATATATAGGCAAAAAATTATTGACTAAGTCCTAAATAATGATTTTTCCATGATTAAAAAGTTTTTGACTATAAATCAAGAAATCTTTAACACTCCTAAAAATGTTATTTTATGAAAAATACACAAAAAGTCATATTGGCCGAAATTAGTCCCCATCCAAGTCATTTTCTCGTGCAAAATCGTACATTTGGGCCCTAGTGCCACTCGGCTAGATTATAAGAAAAAGTTCATAAATATCCATTTATAAAATTATATTTTTATAAATACCTTTTTTTTACTTTTAAAATACCTATTTTTATACTTTTTTTTTTTAAGAATTGTAGATCACTATTATTTTATATATGAAATATATACCATAATATATATTTTATACATTAAATGTACATCATAGTCTACATTTCATAAATAAAAATTATATTAAAAATTAACACATATTTTAATATGTATACCGTTCATACTTTACACATAAAATATGTACATCATAAATAAAATTTACATTGTAAATATAAAATGTGAACCATAAAACGAGTATTTTTAAAGGAAAAATTAAAAACGAGTGTTTTTGAAAAAAAAAAATAAAAAACGGATTCTCCAGGTTATACAACATCCAAACCGAAGCCCAAACTTAAAATAGCGGAGGGTAGATCCGAAAATCCGAAACGAGAAGGGTTTGAGATATCTTGACCTCTGGTCACTCGTCAGTCTATAAATCACCCAAGTTAAAACGCATTTGCGAAACTTCTTGAGCTAGGGTTAGTCTTTGTTTTGCGCCGAAAGTTACAGATTTCGTTTTGGCTGCGAATCGATCGATTAAGGTCTTCTATGAAAGAATTCGATTCTCGATAGTGTGTATTTGGTGTTGCAGCGATATATAGAGTTCAATATGTGTGTACAGACGTGTACATGTATAGATATGTTTTTGGGGCTGGAGTTTGGCTCTTTGGCTTATAAACTGCAGTGCCTTAGAGATGAATGCAGCTCCCTAAATAAAACCACTCAGCCTTATCACCTTTATTCGCTATGATTTTTCCAGTTCTATTGGATTTTTTTGGGGTGAGGCTGATACATTTGTCTTTGTCCTGTTCATATTCATCTTTTTTGGTATCATTTATTTTAATTAAGTCATTTTTCTTTTAAATGATCTGGTAACTAAAAATACAAGATACTTGTTATCGAGTGGTTATTCAGGCAGCCCCTTTGTCGATTTTATGACTAAGGCGGTGTTGTACTGCTCGTAAAGTGAACTCTTTGGCTCTTCAGACTTGCTGAGATTACAATCACTGAAGCTGGTCTAGTAGGCCTTAGTACATTGTTTTATGATCTAATATATGCATTGGAAGTAATATTTGAATCTTTAATTGTGATTTTCGGTAAGGTAACTGGCTTGTTTTTTGATAATAAACTTTGTTATCAAATCGAAAAAAGTGGCATGGAAGGATAATGATAAAGTAGGAGATTATTCAGTAGCATTCGATTAAAATGTATCTCGTTAACTGTGATTTGCGGTACGGTAACTGGTTTGTTTTTTATAATACATTTTGTTATCAAATCGAAAAATGTGGCATGGAAGGATAATGATAAAGTACGAGACCATTCGATTAAAATAAATGTATCACGATGTTCCAAATTTTAATAGGAGGGGACCAAATTTTCTGATGTGATTACTGATACAAAATCGATCAAGGACCCGGAAAAAAATTACAATCTTTTACAATCCTCAACTCTTTAGATGGGTCAAAAAGGGCAACTTGATTCTAAGTTAAACAATCCTTGGAAGGCATTACATGACCCGATATGATCCAACGGCACAAAACATTTGCAGCAAAGACTAAATCACAACCAAATTGCTACCAAGTAACAGGGGTAGTGTGAGGATTCTGGAACAGCTCTGGTATCACACAATGCTGTTGGAGCTGCTGCCTTTGTTGTAATCCTCCGTCAGCTCCTTCAACCATTCCATCCAACCGCACAGCGTCCGTTCTGCTGCCCGTGCCGTCGTCGTCCGCATCCATCATTTCGACCTCTTCGGTCTCCATTGGCTCCAATGCCTGTGCATACCCATGTGATGCAACCCAAGGAACAAGAGCCAAATGTTTGTCTGAAACATTTGTGGTCTTCTCTTTGCTCGTTTCTTCCTCTGATGGTTTGGCCATCTTCGGTTTTTCCAACCACCAAAAACGATCTATCGAAATAAAACGAAGACATTTATTAGTCAAACACATGGTTTTTTGGGGCCCTCAATATATAACCCAAATGATTCTAATGCAAGAATAGCTGAAAATTTCCCCAAATCACATTGAAAAGCTTAAGCAGAAAATTCAAACCACAGTTTCTGATGGTTAAAAAGCCTAATAAAACACCAAATAAGCATTAAAAATCCAAAGAATGGGATAAAGCGAAAATTGGGTACCCTTTAAACCAGGAATCAAGTTAGAGTTGACAACAATGGAAAAATCATAAGACGTTGGTGACTTGAAGAGGGGAGTGTTGGTTGGATTGTAAAGCACAAGAGCTTTCCCATAGCCATCAGCAGCAGCAACGGGCCCAGCCAAAGCATCAATTGGCGCGATATTAGAGCTCGTCAAGTGTTGCTCTTGAGGCATGTGGTCCATAATTTCAGGGACTGTACTTCTTGGGTCTTCATTGGTAAATTGTAGTATGTCTGGATCCTTAATTCACATAAATAAAGAAATAAATAAATCATCATAATTAAATAATCTACCATCTTTGATAATCCAAATTTGAGGAACGGGTACACAGTAGCCAAATTTATGCATAATAATCATATGATATGAAATTCAGTGCGTATTTATTGGGAATATTCCATAAACCGAGCGCCCGATTGGGGGAAAAAAATGAAATTCGAGAAAATTAAAATTTGAAGCTACTACAGTTCTACTCCAAAGGATACGAAGATTAAATGTAAAGAATTATAGGATATAAAACAAAATTTTTCCGTGAGAGAGAGAGAAGGAAAGGGTCATGGGTGTGTACCAGTCTTCTGGTTTTAGAGGAAGGAGAAGAGAAGTAAATGGAAGAGAAGTCGTCATATTTATCTTCATAATCTTTGCGCTTCATTTTTTCTACTTCAGATCAAACCCCTAAAACGCAATGTTGCTGGTTCTCGTTCCTTCAAACGCACCACCATAGGTATATCTCTATCTTCTTTCTGGAATGTTTCTCCCCCTTCTCGAACTTTCTCTCTACCGCCAGATTTTATAATTATTTTATATATACTAGGCAGGATGCACGTGCTTTGCACGTGTTATGCTATTATGTAAGCAAAAAATAAAAAATGGAAATCAAAACAGTGTTATAACTATCAAGAGCTATTGATTTCAAAAAAGAAAAGGAATTCGGTAAAGGGTATTTTAATTACTAAGGAAATAGTTATTGATTTTTTTTTTAAAAAGAAAAAGAATAATCAAAAAGAAAGAATAACTTGACCAAATTTGAATAGTAAAAAAAAGGAGCAACTGGCTCTTTTATATATATAGTATAGATACCTTTATAATTTATTTTTGTTTACATTATACACAAAATTTATTTACACTTACACCCTTAAAATGAAAATATATTACACAGAGACCCTCTCATTAGTTTAATTTGACTAAAATTTTAGTTATGATTATATATATTTTAAGGGAGAAAGAAAATAAGTGGTGCCTTCATGCTGCCCACCCAATTTTTGTTGCGGTAACCATTTGTACCCGATGATAAATATGTAAATATGGGCAAGTTTATAGCCGATCCACGTTTCGAAGGAAAAACACATCCGCTAGACCCACATTAATGTTGTTTAGTCTAGGCTGATATAAATAATAGGATAATAGGAGCCAAATCGGCTTTCTACGACTTGGTCCATATTTAGTAATTTTAAATATATTTTTTAATTAAAATTTTAACTAAATATTTTTATTTATATACTTTTTAATATTATTTATTTCCTTATTAAGTTAACTGCAGAAAAATACCTCCAAGAATATACTTTCTGTAAAATCAATTCAGACTCTGCAAAAAAAAAAAAATACATTCACATTTAAAATTTAAAAAATGTGCACCCTCTGACCAAAAGTTGACTAATATAACATTAAAAGACGAAATTGCCATCATTAAACACATTAACCAATGTTGGGATACAATATCTGTTACCAAACAAAAATATTACCTCAAAATAATTTAAAACCAAAATAATTAAAAGAAATAATTTAAATCCAATAAATCTAAACTAAAAAAGAAAAAGAAAAAGAAAAAGAAAAAACAAAACAAAACAATTAGAATTTAGAATCAAAAGGCATATCCAGTTCCTCCTCAAATCAACATCAAACCTTAAAATCCAAAATACAAAAATGGAAAAGATTGGTTTGGTTATGGCCTTGGATTCAACGAGCTGAGTTATGGAGGAAGAGTCGGAGGCATTGGCGAAGTAGTAAGAGGCATTGACGAGCTAGTGTGGTTTGGTGAGGGAGGGCGGCTAAGAGAGGGAGATTTTGGGGAGTCGGGGAAAAAGAGAATGAATCTGAGAATGGGTTTTTAGAGAAGAGAGAGAAGAGGAGTTTAGCAAAGAAAGATGAGCTTGAGCCATTAGTGGTGGTGGGTCTGGGATTTGAGGAAGAAGATTCAGTTTTTTTTTTTTTTTTTTTAATTTTTTTTCTTCTCTGCTCTTTGGTCATAAATCACTATCCAAGTTGTCGCATTTTGTAAATATTATCCCAGTATTTGGCAAACCTAATCGAAAGAGACAAATAATAGACAAGAGTAATTATAAGTGAGGTGTTCCTAATTTGGGAATTGGGATTAAAAAAAAAAAAATCTGCAACAAGAAGAATATCTGGGTCAATATCAAATATATATTTTTTAAAAAAAAAAACAGAGGAGAAAATCGTTCAAAAAAAAAATAATAAAACAAAATTGCAGTGGGATTAAGTTAAAGGGCCTCACCTCCGCATTCAACCTCTGTGCCGATAGTGAAGCATCAACTGCGGCATTTATGAATCACCACTGCAAGAGACGATTGTACAATAGCCTTAAGACATGGGCGTCAACTATTCTGTTCTCCCCAGCTTTTCCTCTCCGAATATCAGCCGCGAAACTTAAAATCGACAGTCCATTATTCGCAGTGAAGGAGAAGAGGAAAGGAGAAGAGATGGTGGTGATGACCTGATAGGGGTGGCGGAGTGGAGGGGGATTAGGTTAAGGTTTTGAGATTGATGGTTAGGAAGAAGAAGAGTTTTTTAATTTTTGTTTTTTGTTTATTTGATTTCATTTAATTTTAATCAATTTAAAGTATTATGAATGGATTAATTTGTTTGGTAACATGTATAAACTATTCTTAATCAGATTAATTATTTAATGAGGGGCCAATCGGTCAATTCATACGCGGAGGATACACATTTTTTGAAATTTCAAACGAAGAGGTATTTTTTTTATAAAATCCAAAATTTGGGGTCCATTTTATAGAAAGTGCATATTTGGAGCTATTTTCTTTTGCAATTAACTTTTTATTTATTTTTAATTTATTCAAAATTTAAAATAATACGAATATATATATATGTTTTGTATTTTAATTTAATAAAAAACAAAGGATAATAGAAGAATAATGAAATTAAGCTTATATTTTGACTTATATAGGCCTTTATTCGACCTGCTTAGTTGCACATAAAACATAGGATTAGTTTGTAGATCGTGGCAGGTTTTTTAGTAAGAATAAGGGCTAGATCAGGTATCTAGGCCTGATATAAAGTTTATGTAGACTTATAAAATGTGGGTTAGACTAGTTGATTAGACTCATTTTACATTTAACATCTTTACCTGATGATGTATGGGACTACAAGTGAAACAACAGCAATTCTGTCTCCGTGCCTTTGTCAGCTAATAGTAATCATTTAGGCCTGACGATCTCTAAGACTACAGGTGGAATGATGACGATCTTATGCCCGTGCCTTTATCAGCTAGCAAAACATGAGTGCGTACTCACAGAGTCCACTCATCAGGGGGATATATTCTTGGAGTGAGTTATAGGATCTACTTATTGTTAAATAATCTTTGTGTATCAAATCTGATTTCACGCTTTTGTGGAGATTCAAACCTTTATCTGATAGAAGTGAAGACTCCAAATAGGCGTCTTTACCGTTATGCTACTACCACCATTAAAATTGAGATAATAAAATGGAAAAGTAGTAAAAAAGTTATTAATTTTTCAAAATTTTAAGATACATGTCGACATAATTATTTTCAAAACAAAATATGTCAATGTAATTGTTTCCTATTTTTTTTTAAATTTATTTGTAGACGTCTTCTTTTGAGAATGAGATCACATGTCCCCTTTTACTGTCTCAAACTTGATCTATTCATAATAAATTCCCACATATCCCTCAATCAAAAATCTCAATGAACTTTGAGGAAGTTAGACCTTTTAAAGCAGTGAAATTTATATTTAATCTATGATCAAGTACAATTTTAGATTAAATAACTATATATTAGAACTTTGTAACATATTATAAAGGAAAAAATTATTGAGACAAAGCTTGAATCGTTCAAATCGAACAACCTAAATATGGTTTGGTTTTCTAGAACAATTCTATGCTAACTAAACCAAATAAGTAAGGTTTTACATATATAGGTTGGTTAATAGTTTTAGCTTTTAAACTAATCAAAATGACGACGAACAACCCCTACTCTTTGTATATGATAACATATTTTTTAAAATTTAATCGTACAATACTTTTTATTATTAAACTTCCAAAATCACCTTTTCTTTTCTCTTTCGCTAACATTTCCTCTTCCTATCTATTCATGTTGCTTCTCTCAGCTTTATCCTTCAAGTTCGATCTACATGATCTTTATATCTCACCTATATCCTCTAAGTTCGATCTACGTGATCTCTCTTGTGCAATTGCTCTGACCGGAGCAATAGGAATGACACCATTGGTCATTGCCTTTTGAGTTTTAATAATTTTCAGGTGTCATTCCTCAGACAGGTTATCTGGTGACTAGAGTGTTTACATGCAACACTAATGAGCTCAGCAATAGATGAAAACAAGACTTTTATCAATTCATCAAGTTTGTATTTCTAGCTCTTTCATAAACCACCATAGAACAATAATTCCATTTAATCTCAAAGCATATTATAAAGTAAAAGGATTAGATATTACTTGCTTGTGATGATGTCGTATTCTCCTTTGCCATTTACTCCAAATGTGTCTGCAAGATTAAACACAAAATGAAGTAAGCAAGAGTTCTATGAGAGTCACCCCTCTTTAGATCTATACGAGTGTTATAGACACTCTACATACTAGTACACAATTAAAAGCCTCTTTTGTCATTAACTGTTGCTCTTTATCTTTAATGGGCTGAATGGGCCTCTTGTTACATGTGGCTATTATTTCCTATAGCTCAATTGGCTAGCCAAGGTGACCAAAGAGTATGATTCTATTGGCCTTAAGTATATCTAAATATATTATTTATCCCATTATGTTCTATTAATTATATCATATATATCACTATTCAAATAGTTATCCAAAACATGTTATTGGGTGAATTGTCCAGTGATTATATTAGTCCACATAAAATTCCAATATTCTCTCACTTAGACAACATAATTATACAATAGATACTTACTCAATCACAAGACGTCTAAAATAAGAATATCATATAAACATATATAGCCAAAACCAATCATGCACAATATCACATCAATAGGAAATAAATATTGTACACAATTACCCACCAATGATTCACAAAGTTTGGCGATAACTATAATATATGATCCTTGGTACCTTGAAGGTACCTCAAAATTTTCTTAATTGCTTTCCAATGGCTAAATCTGGGCTTACTCAAGTACCTACCCAATACACCCATAACAAAAGAAATATTAAGGCGTGTGTATACTTGAGCATACTACAAGCTGCCAATAATAGACACGTAAAGGATTGTTTTCATTTGGCCTTTCTCATCATCATTCTGAGGACATTGAGTCTTTGAGAATTTGTCTCCTTACACAATAAGTACTTTCTTAGGAGAACAAGATTACATATTGAATCTTTTTAAGACTCAATCAATGTAGGTACTTTGAGATAATCGAAGAGTACAATTATTTCTATTATGAAGAATCTGAATATCCAGGATATACGATACTTCATCGAGATCTTTTATATCAAAATGATTAGGCAATAATTATTTTGTCTTACATAGTAAGTCATTATCATTAGATACAAGTAGAATATCATCAACATATAATACAAAAAAAAATGTAACTACTTCTAATAAGCTTCATGTATATGCATTGATTAACCATATTCTCTTTGAAACTATTAGTAATGATAACTTCATCTAACTTAAGATACCACTATTTTGATACTTGCTTTAATCCATAAATAGATTTTTGTTTCTTGCATACTATATACTTTTTACCAGTCACCTCAAAACCTGTAAATTGTACTACATAAACATTTTTATTCAAATCTATATTCAAGAAGGCAGTTCTCATATCTATTTGGTGCAATTTCAAGTTAAAATGAGCCACAATGGCCATCATAATCTGAAAAGAATCTTTAGTGGAAACTGGTGAGAATGTTTCTTTAAAATCAATTTCTTTTCTCTTTAGCTAAAACCTTTAGTCACTAGTCTTGCTTTATACCTTTTCATTTGAGTTTTGAATCCCCGCTTAGTTTTAAATACCTATTTGCATTGAATGAGCTTACAACTATTCGGTAATTCAACTCAGTCCTAGACTTTATTTTGTGATATAGAGTTTATCTCATCTCTCATGGTATCCCTCTAAAACATGGATTGAGAAATAGTAGAGGCTTCTTGATATGTTACTAGATCTAGAACATCACCAATATCAAAATCATGTTCTTGCGAATATACAATGTAGTCATCTGGGATTGCAGGTCTATGATCTCTTTGTGATCTCCTCAAAACAACTTCTCTATCATTAGTATCTGAAATGTTTTCAATTACTTGATTACCATATTTAACATAAGCACTTATTGGTCTTGACCATCAGTAAGACCTAAGATTGGGGCAACAGGTACAGGAATAAGAACAAGTTCTTCCCTGAACATAATTTCTTTTAGTCTCCCACTTGTGTTAGTATCATTCTCAAAATAGACAGCTTTATCTGATTCAATTACTCTAGTAGTATGAGATTTACAGTAAAATCTAGAACCTCTTGATTTTATACAGTAATTAATGAAGAAGCCACTAATAGTTTTAGGATCAAGTTTCTTAGATTGCGGATTATAGGGCCTTACCTCTGCTTTATATCCCTAAACATGAAAATGACGCAAACTAGGTCTTTTATTTGACCACAACTCATATGGTGTCTTTGGGATAGATTTACTTGGCACCTGATTCAAGATATAAGTTGCAGTTTTTAAAGCCTAATACTATTGGAATTCTGGCAATAAAGAATGGACCAACATACATCACAACATATCAATGAGTGTACGATTTCTTTTTTTAATAATTTCATTCTGTTGGGGAGTTCTAGGTATTGTGTATATAGCATCAGTACCACACTTCTATAAGTACTTTGCAAAAGGCATATGATTACGTTTTGTCTCACCATATCTACCATAATACTCAATACCTATATCAAAATTGACTGCTTTAATTTTCCTCTTTTTTTGAAGCTCCACTCTTAAAGAATTTAAAAGCTTCCAATGAGTCAAACTTCTCACGAATTAATTCAACATGGCCATAGTAAGAAAAGTTATCAATAAAGGTGATAAAGTACATATAATCTCCCATAGCTGGAAGTATGAACGACCCATAAATATTAGTATGGATCTTTTCCAGCACATCCACATCCTTGTCAGTTTTACTCTTACTAAATTTGACAGTCAACTTTCCTTTAATATATTGAAATCTGTAAAATTAAGATTCTGAAGTATACCATCTTTCATCATTCTTTTTATTATTTGCCTAGAAATATGACCTAATCGCTTGTGCCAAAACATGGGAAATTTTTCATCAGATCTCAATTGCTTGGAATCAATAACAATATTAAGAAAAGAAAAAATAATAGGAAAATCATTCAGATCAAGTTTATATAAATTACCACATAAGGTTTCATTTCCTAATAAAAGAGAGTCACAATACAAATTTACTTTTCCATTTCCAAAAAGAAAGCTAAAACAGGATATATCCAAAATAGATATAGAAATCAAATTCCTCCTAATCAAGGGTATATAAGAGACTTTATGCAACTCCAAAATGTCTAATAGTTAGCTATAATATGAATATACTCCGAAAAATGACTTTGACTTTGGTACTATCTCCTATATACACATATTACTCTAAACTAGTTGGATTCCTTCTGTTTGTCACTACCTATAATGAGTTAGTAATATAAATTATTGCACCAGTGTCTAACCACCAAGTATTTGAGGGTACATCGACTATGTTAGATTCTAAACAAGCCATCACCAAACAAGTCCTTTTCTTCTCTAAGGAAGACTTAAGCTTATGGTAATCTACTTTCTTATGCCAAAACTTGTGATAGTAGTTGCAAGTTCTCTTGAACCCTTCCACCTTAGCTTCATCAGAAGGTGTAGTGGTCTTTGCATTAATGCCACCTTTCTTGAATTGTTGTTTCCCAGTGCCTTTCTTAAAGAAATTCTTCTTTTTTTGATTAGACCCATCCTTGGTAGTTATCAAGGAGACAGAGTATACTTTTCTAGCTTTGATGTTATCTTCCTTCCCGGTAAGGATAACAGCCATCTTGCTGACACTTCACCCTTTTTCTTAAGTATTGTAGCTTGACCTAATCAAGTCAAATTGATGAGGAAGATACCTCATCGAATGCTATATCAGAAAATATTCACAGAGATTCATGCTAATTTCCTTCAACTTCTGGAAGAAAGATTCAAGAGTCACAATATAGTTTCTAATACTACTAACTCCATCATAGTAAGTAGTGTTGAGCAAATTCAAGTAGTGTTCCTTTTCAAACTTCAAAAATTTTATATACTTCTTAGTAATTTCTAAAAAAAGCTCTTTAGCAATTGTAGTCTCATGAATGCTATCACGAATCGATTCTTCTATGTGGTACCTTATGATTGTCAAATAACAACAATTTGAGTGTTGCCACCCACTGAAAATGTTTTTGGCATTATCAGAAGATGAATCATTAGGTTTTAGAGGCTTTTCAATTTTCAAGGCCAAGTCCTCTTTCATGATGGCTAAATTCATTAAGAGAGATGCAAACCATTGCTTATAATTAGTCTCATTTAGAGTCAAAATAGCATAAAGTCAAGGATATTGGTTATTATTTATAAAAAATATGACAAAATTAAAGATGAGCGAAAGCATGGAAAATAAAAACTTTTCCGAATTATACTTTTTCATAAAACATTTTAGGAATTTTGTTATGGGCTAAATACATACAAGAGAATATGTACCCTAACTAATGAGTCTTTCTTCATATGTACTAAGTTTGTAACTGCAGAGATGAGTAGGCACCTCGATCTTGATTACCTCTAAGTGAGAATCTAATAACTCTAATAGCCTCCTACGGTGACTCCAAGAATTTCTCTCTTTCTCACTTTTTTCTCAGTTTTTTGTGTAGCTATATACTAATGTTTCAGTTAAAACTGAATCACTTTATAATAAGAGGGAAAGGGGTTTTGGTTAGCCTTAGTGGGCCTTAGGGCTAGCCGAAAATCACTGCTCTTAAGAGCAGTGTGGTGGGCCTAGTGGCCCATTTTTCTATTCGGCTTTTTTCTTCCTTTTTGTGTAATTGCCCAGAAAGTTATTTGAGCCCAATTGATCTCATGTAGCCTGAGATATTGGTGTAGATTGGGAACTCAAATGGACTTAATTAATTCAAGTTCCAATAGACAAAGATATAGTTATAATTATCTTTTAATACAAGTGGACTTACATTATTAGGTATTGACTTATTCTACTAAAGGTCCAAACTGTACTCTTGAATTTAATAAATCTCACAAAATATTTTATAATTAAAATTATATCCATTAGATAATTAATATGTGCATGTATATCTCAACATGAATACCGATAATTGGAGCTAGGTAATGTTACCATTTTGCTCATCTAATTATATCTTTCAATTCCTTGAAGGAAGACTATGTCTAATGGATGACCAAACTTATAGAAAGTCTTTAATTAATAAAATATCTAATTTTATTAATTACTTAACTAAGATTTAAATCATCTAAGCTCCTTAAAGCGGTATTCACTTTTCTATATAATAGGGTTGTGGATTTCATATTTATATGCATATATTCCGAATGCCCAAAATAATATATTACTAAAATATCAGGGTCTAAATCGTGAAGTTCTTGATCTGTATCTTTTAACATTTCAAATAATATAAATTATAAATACGAGCTCATCACCTATTTCAGGATTAAGAAAGACATGTGTTAATCATCTAGTTTGTGAGAATATGTTTTTGTCAACGACATTTATTACAAGAACATATTTCACAGACAAGAACATATTTCATATGGCTACATACCAAGACTTTTTATATATGGTCACATCAATATAGATTAAGACACATTATAAATATACAAAGTCTTGTAACACGATTCAAAAGAAGTATCCAGCTTCTTGTATTAATTGTGAATATTCTTACTTAGATTAATTAAAAAAATATGTCTTAACTTTAATAAATATCTTTATTAAAATATTTCTCTAATAAATGTATCACGGAACCTTTTGACATTTACTATTAGATCAATAATCAAAATATTACTACAAATACTATCATAGAAATATCGTTTATTAGATATCCAAAATATTCAATGAATATTCAAATAATAAGCACTTGTTGGGCATAATCCTAACAAAAGATTGCTTAAAAAATGAAGCAAACAAGAAGAGCAACAACCATCATTATGTATATTAAAACAAGATCAGCCTATTTGTGCTATTTTCCTAGCTTTTCTAATGATCCAAAATAATTATGCAAATAGAAATATTTAATATTATAACCAAATGCATTAATTTCATGTTGATATGATAGAATGAATTTTACAGTATATGATACTAAATGTAGTCCATTCATCATTCTAAGTATCATACCAAACAACTAAATTATCGACAGGATAAATTAATTATCCATATGGACTTTAGTAATTCTTGACGTCATCAAAATGTGAGAATTAATGGCGATATTAAAGCTTCTAATAAAATTGACATGCTCAAACTACGGTTAATTCATAAGTATTCACTATTATTAACCACCATTTAATATTATGCCAAAATTAAACTGTAAAAGAGAATAAGTTCACAATTATGACATAAATGTTACAAAAAAATTGTGTTTAGTCGCAAAAATATGTAGAGAACGAAAATTGGAATAAAGTGGTAAAATCTGGGCAAAAAATGATGCTAGAATCGCCCCCACGTGCCCTTCTTCCATTTATTTTTATTTTATTTTTCAGGCTCACCGTATGATATCATTTTTCCAAAACGACGAGCGATAAATTATCTAAAATGACAAGTTGTTTTAAAGTACCTAGAAACGATATGTCGTTTCACCAAAATGATGAGCGACAGGACACGAGAAAATAATAAGTTGTTTTGCATTAGGAAGAAACCACATGTCATTTCACTAAAACAACGAGCGACAGTCAGACAGAAAACGACACGTCATTTATCACAACCTGCACAAAATCAACGTCGTTTGGCATCATCCTTATCACCCATTTCTACAACCCGTCGTCCCAGACCCGTGTGATCTAACCTATCAGAAAATCACTCTTTAGTGCTCTGTTTTGGACAATCTTGAAAGCATTTTGCTCCAAACTCCATTTCCTTTGGTTTTATGACATATGCTCCAAAAAAGTGCAGAAATTTGACAAAATTTCGGTCTTTTCAACCATTTTCAAAGCTTCAAAAAACCTAAAAAAAGAAAAAAATTCGGCCGAAACAAGTATTAACACCATAAGCATAATATCCATAACACATACTTTCCATCAATGATTCAAGGTGACAATCTTTTGTGCTAAAAAATTAAGTTTGAAAAGAAATTGGGTATAAAAGTATCATTCCGCATATCTTAAATATGTTGTACATTCTATTAGGACCCATTAATTATAGTATTCGTCCAAAACATACTATTAAGTGTGTACTAGTAGTGTAGAGTGTCTGAAACACTCGTACAGAGCCAAAGAGTGACTTTCATAGAACTCTTGCTTGCTTCATTTTGTATTCAATCTTGCAGAACTATTTGGGGAAAATGGCAAAGGAGAATATGACATTATTACAAGCAGGTAACATCTAATACTTTTGCTTTACAATATGCTTTAAGATAAAATGGAGTTATTATTTTATGGTGGTTTATGAATGAGCTAGAAATGCAAACTTGATGAATTGATAGAAGTCTCGTTTTCATCTATTATTGAGCTCATTTTTGTTGCATGCAAACAATATCCGAGCCATGTCCATTTAACTTAACCCTGCATATGAGCCTGCGGGCCAGAGCCGCGGGCCGTCCCGTTAAATCCGACCTGAGTTGCAAGCTCTTTACAATTATTTTTTAATTATTTATTACTCTGTCACTAAAACGGGGAAAAAGAAGAAAATATTCCAGAGGAAAAGATCCAAACTCAAAGAGACTCATCAACTATTGATCACAAAACACCAGTTTCCCTTCCTTCCGGCACAACCCTTGTTCACCAACGGAATTTACAACTTTGCCATAGCTATACCTCAAAGGCATTCTTCCAAGCACTCTATGAAACTCGTTTATGCATTCTCCTCTCCTCTTCCTATGTTCCCCTCTCCGACTGCTCAACCCCACTTCAGCCACCCCTCCTCCGCTCAATCTCCGCCGTCCATCACCACCATCATCGGTCTCCTCGTTTCTCGCGTCACCCCAATCCCTGGCCCACTTCGCTCCCACCAAGATGGGCCCGGCCTTCGACTCATCCGCCACCACGAAGTTCATCAGTATGTCCTCACAATTGCGGGCCCGGTCCACGAAGCTCCTCATCCGGCCCATCAACGGGCCACCTCCGCAGCTGTACGAAAACAAGTAGTCTCTTTTGAGGATCATGAACTTGGTGAGCACGATCGAGTACTTGTCCGGGTGAACGGTGTAGATCCACTCCTTCCTCGCCAGATCTACGTCGTGCGATCGGGCGAATAACCCGACCAGACGGCTCGGGTTCGATTCCCAGACTCTGAAAGCGAACGCGAACGACTTGTCGTCGATCTGAACGTCGTCGTCGCAAATCAAGACGGCGACGGTGTTAATGGCGGATCTGGGGAGGAACCGGGCGTTGAGGCTGCTCGATCGCTGCCGGACGACGGAAATGTGGGCCGCCCCGCCGAAGGAGAAGAGCGTGACGTTGCGAGATAATTGGGCTAAGGTTTGGGTCGGGGTGGATGGATTTCCCCAGAGGATGAGCACCGCCGAGACGAACGACGCGGCGGCGTACGTGGCGGCGATTGATTGGAGGAGAGGTATTCGCGATTCGGAGTAGCCATTGATGAGGACCGTGATTTTGTCTGATCGGAGGGTCCGTGGGTCTCTCTGGGCCGTTGGATCGCATGGAACAACGGTGAGATCACGCAGGGAGAGCCCTGGGTCCAGGAAGAAGAAGAGGAAGAGTAGTATCAAGCTTGATGGTAAGAGATTCATCTCAATGTGGAGCCAGGACCAGGAGGGAAATTGTGTTGACTTTCATTTCGTTTGTTGACTAGTACAAATTCCCAATTTAGTGGGGTCCAGCTCTGGGTGGTAGCTTTGTAATTTTGGAGAAAAGTAGAGGAGGTTATTGTCATTGGCCAATTTGGAGTGTCTTAGTGGGATAACGTAACTTAAAGATGTGGCAAGGGAACCGCTGGTTCCCGCGGGGAGCTCGACTCAGCTCACTCCAATGGCGAATCTGACTACGACTATGATCCCCTCGATGTTCAAAACGTCACGAATTACGCCGTCGTCTCCGTCAACGACATGTCGTTTCTTGAAGCCTCTGCGTTGTACGCCGGTCCAACAAGTCCCGCAACAGGTAGTTTCTCAATTCAGAGTTCCAAAAGCTTTTACTATTATTGTTATTATTATTATCAGAATTGGATAGTTGTTAATGTTATAGTTCTTATAGTGTTGACTATGGGCCAGTTATTTTGTAGGCTGAAGCTGGGATTTTGTGTGAGCCTTGCAATGGTAAAGGATGGTTACTTTGTGAGTTTTGTAAAGGGCAAAAAAGCAATGTGAAGGCTGAAAACAATCGGATCTACCGTCGATGTCCATCTTGTCGAGCTGTAAGTTAGTTGTCTTAAAGAAAAAAAATTGATTGTCTTTTGATTTCTTACTCGATTAACTTCATTACTGAGTTGTGACACCATTTTGATTTCTTAGCATTACTCGTAAAGAATTTGCAACTTTGCTTAGTGGGGTTTTGAAAATTACTTACATGAAGTAGTTCAGTTTACCAAAGACCTCTACGGCTCTACCATACAAGTGGGAAATCGACCTTTTTTTCGGTCCAAAAAAAGAAGAAAAGTTCTCTTGTTAGTTGTTGGACATAGATAAGACAGGATTTGATAGCTCCTAGACTATACTCTAAGGATTTTATAGTTATTTTCGACATGGATGAAAGTATTTGTTTTTGATCTGGTATCTCTTTAGAGATTTGTAGAACTGAAAGACTCGAAAACTTTGGTTTACACTTGTGATGTTTTATGTTTTTACTTACTACAGGTTGGGTATGTCCTGTGTTCAAGTTGCAAAGTTTACAAATGTGTTACATTCCCAAATTACACCGATGGTGATGAATTATCCTTTTGAGCTACTAATTTAAGGCATGAAAATGTTTTATCCAATTTGTATCATTTTCCAAGGCTGATTTGTGTAATTATTTTTTCTCCGTCAAGAAGAAGGTTTTCATTGAGACTGTCTTGCACATTGATATCGAAAAAGGGAAAAAGTGATTCTTGTGCATTTGGTTCTCAATATTGTAAACTAAAACTTCAATTCAATGAGACTACTTCTTGAATTAGATTTACATTATTACTGTAGTATTATAACTACTAGTACTACACTTGGTGCTGTGATTACTCTGTTTTCCCGATTTGAGCGAGCCGGTCCTTTAGGCTGAACTCTCTATGACAAATATTCTGCAGGCTTTATATGGTTAGGCTCTTGGCAGTAGTGACTTAATACATTAAGATCTGTCCCTAAACTTTCATCATAAATTAAAAGTCCATCTCGTTAAGTCTAAGTCAATACCTGAGGATTTATTATTATTATTATTATTATTTTTTAAGACGGAACAACTTTCACATTAAAGTTTCTTGTGAAAGAGAGTTTAGTACTCTCTCCAAAGTTCCGACAGACTTCTCTATTAAGTTAATTTTCTGTTTAGGCTTCTCTGCAAATAAAAATAAACATTGCTGAAGTGATAGAGAGCAAGAATCGATTCTACAGAACAGTTGTAACGTAAGAAAGTACCAACTATCGCGGATGAAAACATCAGGAGAGAAAACTAACCAATATATAATAATAAATCTGGGTATCAAGATAAGGACAGAACTAGCCAATGCATGAAAATAAATCCCAGTTGCCAATATAAAGAGAGAAAACCAGCCAATACATGATAATAAATCCCTATTATCAAGATAATAAATTCCTACTTTTCATCATTAAGATGGGAAATTATCTTTTGCCAGAATCCAATTCACCAGCCGCATCAATCCTGTAACATAAACAAAAATGAAATACATGTCAAAATTTAAATATAAACACAAGTGATACCACTAATCATGTTTAAGCTAATAGTACTTGTCAATCTAAATGCAGTTATAAACCTCATCAGTATCTAGATCCGAGTCTTCATCTTAAAATGAGCCACATTGAGCAGGTGTTGGTGTTTATGGAACGAATCTAAGGAAAGATCAAATAAAAATGTTAGCTGAAACTCGAAATTAAAATGAGAAATATTTTAATCCCATTTGTGAACTAATAAATTGCATGATGAGCGTACCTTTCCTTTCAGACAACAACCAATCTCGAGTACAAACTAAAGCCTCCAAAGGTTTTGGATTAAGTCCACTATGATGTAAGCTAAAAACTCTATCAGAAGTACTAAAAGGGGTTTCAGAAGTAACCTTAGACAGGCACAGCCAAAAAATCCCTAGCAATGTCCCTCAGAATAGGATATTTTCCCCCATTTGTCTTCCACCAATGCAGCATGTCAAAGTCAGATATATCAATCTTAGGATCCAAGGGACAGACTATCTCCTCCAAATAGTAGTCCGCCTCTGACTTCACAGGCTCCGAACTGGTTGTACTACGAACAAACAATTTAAATTTCTTCACTATTCTTTCGGACGAGTCACCTCTAACATAGATCCTTTAGGAGTCAACTGTACTCGAGATGATGAAGTTGGAGAATCATATCGAGGCTTTAGTTCATACTCTTTCACTAAATCATAGAAAATTTTACGCACTCTCTAAATTTGCAACGAAGAATCGTTTCCATAAATGTCATGAAAGAAGCACTCAATAAATTTCGTCTTGAACCTTGGATCTAAAATGGTTGCTACAGCCATTACATCGTGAATCACACTCCAATACTTTTCAAACTTTCTATTATATTTGATGCCATCTTCCTTATCTCATCATGCTTGGATGCAAGCCACTCGTAAATTGATGCTCTAATCTGATAAACTTGCGAAAAAAGGTGAGCTGAAGGATACTTAGTCCTGGAAAACGTCTTCATTACGTGGTAAAACAATTCAAGTTTGTTGTATATCTCTTCTATCAGCAGCCAATCTTCCTTCTTAGGCAAAAAATGTTCGGATTTTGGCTTAGATAGTGTTAAACTAGAAAACACACTCTTATATCTCAAAGCAATTGTTAGCATCAAATACGTAGAGTCCCACCGATTTCTGCAATCAATCAAGTTCTAACTTCTTCGTAGTTGAAATATTCAATTGACTTGCATTACTCTCAAAAGATTTCAGTCTTTCTGGAGTTGATGTCCAGAAAGCGATAGTGTCACGGACTAAATCAATACCATCACCGATCACTTCCAAGCTGTCTTTTACGATCGAATTCAAGATATGTGCAAAACAACCCACGTGAAACAAGCTCCCACCCATTATTAATGGATTTAAGAAAGCTTCTCCAACATGGTTTCGAAAAAAACACTTTGAGTGGTACAACAATTGTCTATAGTTAATGTAGACAGTTTAAGATCAATATTCCAATCCCACGAGCAATTCTTCAATGCTTCAGAAAGTCTTTTAGCATCAACTGGAAATGGCACATAGATAAACCTAACACATATGAAATAAAAACTAAACACAATGGATGATGTACTAACTTTAACTACACTAATACAGGCAACATAAACCAATCTAAAAGAGTTCATTTTTAAAGATCACAGTACATACTACATACCTTATAATTCGCCTCTGCAAAATCCAAGAATTATCTAGGAAAGGCGATGTCACAGTCATATACCGCCTCTTTTGGTTAATGGTACTCCATACTTCAGTAGTAATGGCCACTCTACTCCTGTTGTTATTCAACAATTCCATTGTCTTTTTCTTCTCAACTCTGAAAATTTCAAGTACGTCATTTCTAATTGTGACACTAGACACTGGCTTGAACGAAGGTTGGACAGCTTTGAACAACCCTCTAAACTCTGTGTTCGACCATAGAGAGAGGGTATTCATGCAAAATGAACATGATCACGAGTTTTTTTCTTGCCAGCTCTGGATCGAAACTAAATGTCGTCTTCTTATCGTTGTGGAAAGCAGAATATGCAAGATGCTCATCCAATTCCGTCATCTCATCCTCACCTTCTCCAAATTCCTCGTTACAATATTCGCATATAGCTATATCATCTTTATCTGGCAACCTTAACAAAGTAGAAATTTGCATTAGTACTTGATCAAGAAGTTCCCTTCGTTGTGATGCACCAGATTTTGGTAAAATTAATATAAATATGAGAAGAATGAGGGGTTAAGTACTAACTCTGGCATGCTATGAACGTCCTGATCATATGTGTATATGCAAAAGTTTCAGTGAACTTGCAGATAACACGCTTTGGGAACTCTTTCTTAAGTTTCAAAAAATTAAATAGTGTCCTAAAGCCTTGAAGAAAATTTTAATTGACCCCAAAATTTAATTGGGAAATAAGCAAAAGAAACGTGCTATTTTCTACTCAAAACAAGGCGCCAGAGAGCAGAGTACAGGTCCACCACAATGTTTCATGTTTCTAAAACATAAACAAATGGATAGGTAAAGACTTTTAACCGATATGATACATAGATCCATATACATAATACCTAAATTTCAGAATTTTTTTTTTACAATTATTCTATATATATATATATATATATATATTTATAGAGTAGCGCTCTTCTCAAATGAAATGACATTTTTCCCCACTATAAACGTAAATTAGTTTTTTTGAAAAATCGTACCAATATCTCATTGTTTATGTCAAAATTATCGTAGCACCTCCTTGAACGGAAAATATCTAAAATTGTACTTGACAATTCAAAAATAATACTGAAAATTTCATCCATTTAACTATGTTATTGATCATTTAGTTTAAATAAATTATTGCTAAACATTAATAGAATGATTTATAAGTAAATAGTGATTATTTCATGGTAAAGCTTTTTTTAAAAATTTTTTTAATAAAAAATTGACTACTGGAAAAAGTAGTTGTGTTATTTCTTTTGAATTTTAATGTGTTTAAGGCTTTTTTAACTATAATTTTGACATAAATTAATGTGTCACGTAATTTTTTCTAATTTCTTCTGAAATTGAGAACGACATAAACCGACTATAGAACACAATGTACATTCATATCTTTTATAAAATAAAATAGTAATAGTTATAAGAATTAAATAACTGAGATAATAAAAAATTGACTACTGGAAAGAGTGGTTGTGTTATTTTTTTTGAATTTTAATGTGTTTAAAGGTTTTTTAAACTATAATTCTGACATAAATTAAAGTGTCACGTAATTTTTTCTAATTTTTTCTTAAATCGAGAACGATATAAACCGACTATAGAACACAATGTGCATTCATATCTTTTAGAAAGCAAAATAGTACTAGATATAAGAATTAAATAACTGAGATAATTTACTTTTTATACCAGTAATTTCTAATATTCTATAAATGCCTGCTTACCATTCCATGCAGAGTAGATAGAAACTAATACATTGAATAGTGCTGCACATTCTTATAAAGCATCATGAAAAAATATCTTGATTGAACTATGTGACTTTATATTATTTGTCAAAATAGTTCAGTTGGTCCAAGGTTTAAGAGATATGTGTGTGAGTTTGGGGAGTTAGGAGTTCAAACTTTGGTAGAGTATGTGTGTGTTATTTTTCTTTAAATTTGTAGTAAGTGGTGGTCATTAGTTAAGCCCTATTTTATTAAAAAAAATAAAATATTATTTGTCAATATTATTTGTCACTTAAGTTGTCATATCATTCAAATTATTCTGTCAAAATATCTTTTCAAAATTTTTAGCATTTTTTTTTAAACTTTTAAGTCTGTAAGTTTATAAATATGGGGTAATTAATGTCCCTAAATCAGATTGTTATTTATTTTATTAATGTTCTTTTTTTATTATTTTTTTTAAGAAAAAGTTACGTGACCACGGAATACAATTTCTCTTTATCGTCATGGAGTTTGAAATATGGTTTGGCATTTTGTTTTCGCAATTAACTAAATCACGTTGGATACACCACAAGAAAAGTTTTATAGCAACGACATGGTGGTTACTTACAACAGAAGTTATTGTATATTTAAGAGCAATACATGGGCATTAATCATGCCTAATAACGTGACCCTACTGATTATCATTATCATTATTATTATTATTATTATTATTATTATTATTATTTGAGCAAAAAGCCCTACAGCTTCTTAGTTTGTGCTGTTGCACACCATTAAAAGTGATAATTTGGGTTATGAATACCACATAACTTTTTGTGTTTTTGTGGGTTAGGGTTGAAGAAAAATAGTAAGGTCAAAATTAGGTCGATCCACTTGATGTAAAAAAAAAACGAATCAAATTCGGGTCAATTCGTTTGACTCATCAATAAAATATATAAATAATTAAACTATGAAAATATTCATAATTTAATTTCTTTATGACTATCATTATAGATATATTTATGTATGTTTTTAAGATTATAATTTATGTATGTTTTTAAGTTATATTTACAAATTACAATAGTAGTCTAAAATAGGAAAATAAAAGTAGAAAAATGGGAGTCATAAGTTGGGTTGGCAGGTGGGTCAAAATGAATTGTCATAATAAAATTCAAATAAATAATAAAAGGATATATGTAATTATATGTTTTTATTATTGGAAAAGTTTACAAAGGTTGCTTATATACAAACAATGTCCAACGGTTATATAAGGAAAGAAATAAAGTATTTCTTAATAATATGTGTTGAGTAAAAATTTGGAAATTTCACAACATAATTTCACCATGCCAATATTAAAGTATGTGAGTTTATTAATTAGAGTTCAATCTATTCAAGTTTATTAACTTCTTAATTACAAAAGAAAGCATGTGAGTTTATTAATTAGAGTTCAATCTATTCAAGTTTATTAACTTCTTAATTACAATCTTTTGGTACAAAAACACACCTTTTGATTCTAATTATAATAATGTCAATTTATTTATGTAACTTGGGGGAAATTTAGGTGATTTTAAATTGTGGCTACACTCAACTGAGTTAATTGAGTTGTTTATGTACCCTGTTAAGGGATTAAGTAACTTGTAGTTCTAAGAGTGTTGAATTGATTTAAAAAATTCCAATGAATGACCATATAAAGGAGTTTATGATAATATTTGAGAATTTATAAAATTTTGGTAGATGACTATATCGTGGAATTAAAAACATTTTAGAAGTTGGTGAATTTCTAGGTAAATGATTTTTTATGAAATTCTAGGAGTTGTTTTTAGACTTAGGGTGAATGACTTTCTTGGAATCTTGAGAAAGTTTAATTTTATTTGGGAATTATGACTACACTTAGTTTTTGCAACTAAGTTACCCATGTATTCTTTAGAAGGAATCAAGTCAATATAGATCCTGATATTTTTGTGGTTTAGAGAATTTGAGGTGAATGACCTCGTTGGTATTTTGGAGCTTTTTGCCATTTGATATGACTGTTGTAATTTTTGAGGTGAATGACCTCATTTGGAACTTTTGAAAATTTGATTTGAACTTATAATTGCACCTAGTATATTTTCTAGGTAGCCTATGTATCATTTGCGGAATCAAATTTGATGTAGTTCATGCATTTTAGATGATTTGTAATTTGGGTTTGTTTCTTAATAATCCCATTTTGTAGAATAATAAGCTACTTTAACCCTTTTCATTTCATGGATATTTTTTATAATCCATTATATTTGCTTTAATTTATTTTTGAAAAAAATACGTAGACTCGTGAAGAACTTGGAGTCTTAATTTTGTCACATTTCAAATTAATTGGAATAATACAATTAATTTTTTGTTTTTATCCGATTCCTCTCCTGTTTTTTTTTGTTCTTTGCATTGAGATCAATGCTTATTGCATGTTATGATCTCATCCCAAAACAATATCTTTCTTCATAGAACCAAGTAAAAATAAAATATAAGCTCATGTCATTGTCTTCTCATTTTCTCTGTGTAGTTGCGCACATAGAAAAGATGCATATGAGATTTTAATATGTTAGATTTGGTCTCGACGGGTTCTGCATTTGAGGTTGTATTGACATGTGTTTGTAAAGTTTGGACTTTGTAATCAAAGAGTTACTGGGCCTAGATAAGAGACTTAGAATTTTGGATTTTGGGCTTTGTGTTTAAAACACGGATGGCCACGTTGGTTCTGAAAGAGAGTATGGGTTTCGTGTCTTGATAGATTTTGTTGGGCCCGTAATTAGACTTTATGTCTTTTATTTAGACTTGTAGCCACAGAAGCCATTGACATTAATGATACTCATATCTTGTTGGGCTTTAGTAGGATGGGTGTATTTTTTATTTGGACTATATCTATTACCTAGGAAGATTGGGCCTCGTAAAAGCCCTTTTTTTTGGCTTATAGAAATATGACCAAATTTTAAGCTTAATTTAAGTAAATATTCCTTTATCAAATGTTATAGTAAAATATCCGGTATATATATGTTTATATATCAAGTATAAAATTTACATATCAAGTATAAAAAATTATATATCTAGTAAATTACAGTACAGTAACTGAAATTAGTAGATAAACATATTTACTAAGTGTAAATATATATATATATCTAGACATTTAGCTATAAAATTTAAAAATTAGATATTTACTTAAATTTAAAATATTAATCCTCCACCTAAATTTTTCTTTTTTTCCCCCTTTTCTTTGGCCTTTTACCAAACATAATCACTGAACCCGTAAAGATTTGTCAGCCCGAAGTACATCAAAATAGATTAGAGAAAATTTGATTTTTATCGTATTTTTTCAGAAAAATTGAAAAATCCCGAAATTTGAAATTGTTCTGAAAAATCTCGGATTTAATTATAAAAATACCACTTTTAAAAGTATTTAGAAAAATATCATTTTTATTGATTCATGAAATACGTAGGGTAACTAGTCGAGTTAACTGAGGTAACTTGAACAATTACTTCAAGTAACTGGATTGGTTACTCTAAGTTACCTAACTAGTTACCTTGAGTACTATTGAAAAATGCCAAATTTTAAAAAAAATGTAATTTTCTAAATATTTTTAAAAGTGTTATTTTCTAATAATACTTTTAAAAAGTGATATTTTTCTAAATAAATCCGGGATTTTCAAGAAAATGAGTCTATCCGGGATTTTTCAATTTTTGGTATCTTGGGCCTGGAATTTTGTAAATAGCCCAATACATTATCACGTATATACGAATCTTTGGCAATTTACTGGTGCAAATCCTTTTATCATTAATTTTTTTTAGGATTTTATCTAATCATATTTATCTTTTTATATGTGAATATGTAGATAGATGTCATAGTATATTGACAAGTGTATCACGGCTCTTTTCTTAAAAGAATAAGAAAAGAAAAGAATTTGATATGTAAAATAGATTTGTATATATTTCTATAATTATCAAATCCAACTTACGACATGTATGTTTGAATTTTAATCTTTTAGAAAAAAATGTCCGTAAGGATTTAATTTAGTAAAATCTCAAATTCTCAAACACTATAATTTCAATTCATTTAGATTCAAAAATACTTAATTTTTTTTGAACTCCCAACAATTTTTTTTTTTGTTCAACAATATGAATATGAATAGTGTAAATCATATTTTAATTGTAAGATCCGTTGATTTCTCTCCAACGGGGTAGGTATTTTCTAACGTCTTTTTTTGACTATTGTTATTAGTTACTACAGTAGCAGAGGAGACTTCAAGATTGTGAGTGAGATGAAGTGAACACCAAGCTTGAAACGGAAGTCTTGAAATGGCTCCTTTGGGAGTGCTTTAGTAAAAATATCAGCAATTTGCTTGGATGTGGGCATATAGCAAACTTCAAGAGCATATGCAGCTACTTTTTTCTCAAACAAAGTGATAGTCGAGCTCTATATGTTTTGTGCGAGCATGAAAAGGAGTTTTGTATCGCACAACAATAGTGGTCGCCGTTCAAGTAAGATGCCAAGGTCTTGAAGTAGATATTGAAGCCACGTAACTTCAGCAGCGGTGGTTGCCAATGCTCGATATTCAGCATTGGAAGCCCAAGACACAGTGTTGGATCCAAGGACGATACAATAGCCAGTGGTGCTTCGTCGAGTAGTTAGACAACTGGCCCAATTTGCATCACAAAAGGTATTTATTGTTAGAGAACTTTGAGACAAATACCTAAGACTACGTGTTAATGTGCCTTTGATATAAAGAAGGATTCGTTTCACAGCTTGAAGGTCTTTCTTGGTGGGATTTTGGAAGTGTTGACAAACAAGATTTTCTATTGAAGAGAGTCACAAAGTTGGTGATATTCAGTGGAATTTGTGGGTTCATTATCATCTGGGAGGGTTAGGTTTTTGAGCAATAGGTATACTTATTTTAGAGGCATCAAGCATGTAGGATTTGGTGAGAAGGTCTTTGGCATATATCATTTGAGCGAGTAATGCCACCGGGAAAATATTTCACTTCAAGGCCAAGGAAATATTGGAGTCGGCCTAGGTCTTTGAGATCAAAGCCTTTATTTAGGCATTGAACAAGACAAGAAATTAAGGAAGTAGCATTGCCAGTGAAGATAACATCATCTACATGAACAAGCAAAAGAATTGTGCCAACCTCTTTGCGATAAATAAATAAAGAAGGGACCGAAAATTTAAGGTTGTGACTTTTAGTAATTTTAGGTGAAAATAGTGATAAACAGTAGTTTCTAAAATTTCAGAAAAATTTAAGTACTTAAAATTTAAGATTTAGTCCTCAAAAGTAAATAAATTTTAAGATTGGACAAATTTGATAATCATGTTATTATCTACCAGTTTTAAATTTCCAAGAAATTCTTAATTTTACATTTAGCAAAAATCCTAATTAACTAGTTTAAAAAATTTTATTATTTCATGAAGTTTAATGAAATAGTTCAATTTAAAACCCCAGACCCAATATTCAAATAATTTACCTTAAATTATTTTTATTTTCTAAGTATTCGATTTAATAACAAAAAAAATCATTCTCATATATTTGCTCAGTAAATATATTACTATTGGCTAAATAAATTTGACTTAAAAAAGGAGAATTAATAAAGAGTATAAACTAACCAATGAAGAGGATTAGAACTGCAAATATATACCAAACATACTTGTCAAGCTACAAGAATATTTACCATAAAATAGGTCAACACTTGAAATGTGAGGAAGTAGGGGATGAGCACGAGAATACTCATTGGAAACTCAATTATCTTTTTGAGTGGATGCAATTTTTACCAAACCTATATGGTTAATACCTTTTCCAAAATCTATATATAAACTAAGTTTATAAAACAATTAGTATCCAGAATAATCACATATTCAAAATCAAAATCAGAAATCGCAAGATTATACATATCATAAATCAACCCATCCTATGAGCTCACACCCACTCATCGTGAACTATAGTAACTCGTATTACGTGTACTAAGTACTCTCTGCTTGAGGGACACCCATGTGTCTAAGCCTACCGAACTGGAGGGGCAACTGAATGCCTACGTCTAACAAATGAGAATAATTAGAAAAAATCCCGCACGGGTTTACGAGCTCTCACCGAAGGCGGGTGTACTAGTCCTCCTACTACAATACCACGATGCTTAAGATCTATCTCATGTGTGATCCTATGGTATGCACAACATGTAGCTATATATATATAATAGAACACAATCAAACAATGCTTTAAAACTCCATTTGATATTATTTTGGAATTACTGTACCTTGGGGAGGAAATCCGCTAAATCACCCTAAAGTCACGATTTTATAAATGTGTATAGAAGTCACACAATTTAATTCCAGAATAATCTAAGATTTTCCAACAGTTCATTAAAATATTGTTAAATTCACGATTTTTCACAAAATAATCATAAAGCAAATTTTAAATTAAATCATGTATAAAATCAGATAATTAAATCTCTACCTCAATTGAGTGTCCAAATAATGCTATGAGACTATGGAGAAGGTTTGGCGTCGTTTGAGTGTCGTTTGGAAGGTCAGACGTTATTTTCGAATCTTTGATAGATAGGTTTGAAGACTCGATTTTTACCCAGAGCTTCATATCATGAAATAGACTTCATCATTGAATTCAGAGTAACGCTAGGTTAGACATATAGTTTGACCAATTTGAGCTCGGGCACGACATACAAAATAAGATGATCTAAGCCGTTAGATTTAGATTTTCTAGCCCCTCACCAAATNATATATATATATATATTTATATATATCATGTTGAAGATCGTGATGAGACGAATCAAACCCGACTATTTTCACAGTGAATGGACGCCAGAATCGGTGCCGGCGAGCTTCAAAATTCGTGGCGTTTTTCAGCATTTGACGGCGGCTGCGTGCTCCGATGACATTGGAACTGATGGCGCACGGCTCGTCTGGACCTGGGCCTTCAATGCTGGCCAGTGGCGTGACTCCATTTGATCGGGAGGAGCTTCATCGGAGAGTCGCCGTTAATTCGGCATTTGGCCGAAATTTCGAGAGAGAATCAGGAGAGTAGAGAGAAAGAGCTGAGGGAAAAGAGTAAGAGAGAGAGTGTGACATGTGGAGATCTCTAAATAGGCAATATTCAGTTTTTAATATTATGTTTTTACCACATCTTTAAAAATTTCTTTCAATTTAGTCCTTAAAAATTGTGAAATAGCCCAAATTTCCAGTTATTCATTTCAATAAAATCCAAAATTCGAATTTTTAGTTTATAAAATTTTATTTTATTTATTTTTAAATTGTCAAAAGACCAAAATATCCTTTTAAAAACTACGGGCTTTTACATCCTTTCCCCCTTAAAAGAATTTTATCTCAAAATTCAGATACGACAAAGGTACAAGTAAAACAACAAGGGTAATAGTCAAATGAAAGTAAACCACTTATTGCAAGACGTAGGAGTGGTAAATTAATTACTAATTAAATCATGAAGTGTGAAACATACACTTCTCACTTAATATTAGGATTCTGCCAATACAACAATGCCACACAAAGGTACATAATAAGGACGTTCTCAAAAGATATGGAATTGCAAAAAGACTCATCAATAGGAACAAGACCTTGACACAAAAGTTAGGAATCGATGACCCCAAATTGATAATTAATCACAGAAGCACAAACGTTAATCAAGACTAGAAGCCAAAATCATAAGACTTCTATAACTAGAACAGTGATTGTTAGGAACTAATATAGTATAGCAGACCAAATGTTAGGTATGTACAATACTGTCTTTAGATCACACCAGATCAATAACATACCGGGATAATTCCATTTGTCAACAGTTAAACTTGGTCTTAAATAATCACTGAGTCAAGAAACATTAACATAATTTTCCATCAACACAAGATGGACGAGTTTAGAGGTTAAAACGTCAACAAGAGTACAATGACATAAGTCATTTACTATTCCTCATAATAAGCGAGTAATAACCATGTACACAAGACATTTCTAGTCAAGAACAAGACTAGAATTATTATAAATGGAAATCTCCAATACAGAAGCACTTGGTACAACAAATGCCAATAGAACCACTGTAGCTCATATATATATATATATATATATATATATATATATAATGCAAGTATCCACATAATACATATAATCCAAGGACTTTCCAAGTCTTTTACCCAAGGTAATATCACAAGGTATTATCTCATACCATAATTAAACCCAGAGACTCTAAGTCTCTTTGCCTAATATAAGATTATAATAACAATCCCAAATTATTAATCACCTCTAAAGACTCTCTAAGTCTTTGGTACAAAAGGTAGTCATATAGAAATGACTCAATACCCAATACGCAATTAAAACAGGTAATAATACTACAATGCCCTAGAAATAAGGTTCTAATAGAATATGTTGTCTTAACCTCATTTTGTTTTAGAAATTATAAACAATTTTTTTGAAAAAATATTTTTGAAAACATTTGACACAAAATTAGGAGTATATAGGAATAGTACACCAATTCATAATAAGGTCTCACCTTGGCCATAGGTAAACTAAAATTAAACTTCAAGTATTTCTTTTATAAATATAATAACAATAGTCCAACAACTCTCAATATAGACTCACAAGTAAATTAATCTATACGTCATCAATTATACTACCACAATGATATATGGATCTATTTTAAATCAAGTAATGAGTTACAAGCTGAACTCAATATCAACGAACTCAACGATAACTCTAATCCACAATAGATTTTAATCAGAGTCTCCAAAATTTCCTAGGAGTCAACACAAACAAAGTACCACTAGTAGTATTCGCCTATTAATGTAAAGAGGGAATACATCGATAAGATTAATTCTTGTCTTCATCAGTCAATCAATTTCGTGTCTAAAACACCAATTCCACTTACTAAGCTAAGTAAGTATGATAATAAGAAGTTTTTCCCCGCTTGATATATAATTTACTAATTAAACTATTAAGTACTTAAAATATGTCAATTTCTTTTAAATCATATTTAAATATAGTAGAAATTTTCTTAAAATTTTCAAAACTTTTCTGAAATTTTCAAACATCTTTCTCTAAAAGATCCAATAGTATATTTTCTTTTTGTTGGTAAACCATATTATGTAAATAGTTCCCCATAGTTCTTTATTAATGAAAAATTTTAGGTAATGTTTAAGTGAGGTTTTCTTTAAGCTTTATAACTTTGAGGTACCACACTCTGATAATTTTATTAAAAATAGTTTTAAAAGGTATTTTAACAATAGGAAGAGAACCTAAAAAATATTTTAGAAAATAATAGAGTGTGTCAAGTGTAATATATATATATATATATATATATATATCTATATTTTTAAAACCTCACTCAATCTTTTAAAGCATGTTTATAGGGAATATTCTTTTCATGTAGTGAATCGATTTATAATATGCACAACTCTATGAGTTTAAAAGTCCAAATTTTTAAATTCAAAGAAAATAGAATACATTTGTATGCATACTCAAAATTTACTATACGTCAAATCGAGGCATACCAGTCCATAGCCTTTATCTATTAGAAATAATTCATAAATTAATTAGTTTAAATTTTTATTTCAAAGAAGATACTATGTATAATTATACACCACCTAATCTTTCTAAGGCTTAGGTAAAAAAAAAAAAATACTCTTTATTTAAAATTCATATAAAACATCATCCCAAGTCTCTAACACGAGTAGTTCTCAACCCTTGAGATACCAAACTAAATCAATCACACAAGTGCTCGAGTATCCAATTGTGTAAACAATGCAAAGTCAATCTCACTTGATTTACTTATCCGCTGAGCAAGATATTTATCGGATTCCAAGGATGCAATAATCAAATAAACAACAACATTATATATTTGTCATTAAACAAGTCACATACATGATGAAAAGCTTAGAAGGATTAATAAATCCAAGCAATAAGGCAAATAGAGTCATAGCAACAAAATTTTACAAAACTTCCAAACTAAGTTTCCAATATATAAAATCCTTCATTTATACAAGGTTCTAAACAAATTAGCATAAACAATTTTACTTAGCAAAAGTTTTAAAACAAGATATTATAAATTTGACTTTTATAAATATATGTACAAACGTCCAAGAAGTTATATGTATACCACATTAAATCACACCAATGGTCCTTTAAAAATACAAACTTTTTACCTAAAATTACTATATAAATTTTCCATAAAAATTTTATGTTTATTTCCAAATCAATTTGCAAATTATTTTTTCCAAAGCTTTCCTTACATTCAAAATCGAGTGACAAATAGAAACTCGATAAATTTTAACAAGAGTATCTACTATATTCAATACTAGGCAAAATATTTAGGAACTTTATTCCTAAATTAACACCACTAATTTGCAATGAGACCTCACTAATACCACAATTAGTTTTAAACAAATCAATTATTTAAACTTTATAACGCTGGTAATTTAGCAAACCTTAGTCTCAAAGTGGTACTTTTACTTTTTAAAGGATACAATCCTTGAAAATATAAATTTCATATAACTAGTTGTTACTCAAAATTAAGAGATATGTAGTTCTGTTGAAAACAATGATAATTCATTGGTCGAAAGCAAAAGTCGACCTTATTCAAAACCAAAATTGTCAAATTTGAATTTTCCAAATATTTCAAACCAATTAATTATGTCTTAAACCTTTCTTAACTTCAAAATTAGGAAAAGTACTTAGAACTTTTAGTTCATAAAAATTATCTTGACCTGAAATATTTTCCAACTAATACTACCAAATATAAATTAGGGTTAATTTGGTACTATAACTAAATTTATTATAAACTAAGATTCAAACTCTATAACTGAGTAAATTGACAAACCCTAAATCTCTAATAGCTCAAGAATTTCTAGAATCATACATACCTTGAATAATAAATTACTTTTACCTAATACATATTTATCATTTCGTTTTTTTAACAAAATGTTCAAAGTCTCTCTAGAAACAAACATGTTGCAATGATAAAATACAAAGGTATATATAGTTCAAATTAATACGAATCAAGTATTGAAATTTTCTAAAAGTTTAAAACCTAATAACACAACATTAACTCTAACAAAATCCTATTAATTCAATTATTTCCATACGACAATAAAATTTTTGTGAGGTTGGAAAGAAAAATTTTTAATTTGTAATCAAGTCCATATCATTATATTAATCTATGAATGAAAAATCAAGATGAGATGACCATCCAAAAGTCCTACCAATTTATGATATAAAATTATGACAAATAAACTACCAGACACTCAAACTAGATAGTCACATAAGAACATAATAACAATTCTTGAGAAATTCTAATTATAATCCCACAAGCACAAAATATGTTAAGTCAATCAAAGTACGAGACACTGAAGTGCTATCTTAGAACTTAAAAGATTCATATAGCTTATCACAATATGGGATATAGGAGTACAAGAACGAATGTCTATTTGAATTGAGGAATTTCGACTAGAGTAGAATTCACTAGTCTCATGTCATCCTCGACACTTCTAAGGTGAACAAGAGATTTGGAACAAAGTGGAGAAAAGACAATATATTTAGCCAATTCTTAAGTGATGAATGAGATATTTGTCAAACACTTTTTCAAAACTTTTTTTAAACACTAAAATACCATAGCCAAGATCCTAGATAGATCTGAAGCCTGAAGCTCTGATACCAAAACTATCACGACCGAAAATCCAAGGTTGTGACTTTAGTAATTTTAGGTGAAAAAAGTGATAAATAATAGTTTCTAAAATTTCAGAAAAATTTAAGTACTTGAAATTTAAGTTTTAGTCCTCAAAAGTAAGTAAATTTCAAGATTAGAAAAATTTGATAATCATGTTATTATCTACTAGTTTTAAATTTCCAAGAAATTCTTCAATTTATATTTAGCAAAAATCCTAATTAACTAGTTTAAAAACTTTTATTATTTCATGAAGTTTAATGAAATAGTTCAATTTAAAACCCTAGGCCCAATATTCAAATAATTTACCTAAAATCATTTTTATTTTCTAAGTACTCGATTTAATAACAAAAAATCATCCTCATACATCTGCTCAGTAAATATATTACTATTGGCTAAATAAATTTGACTTAGAAAAAGAAAATTAATACAGAGTACAAACCAACTAATAAAGAGGATTAAAACTATAAGCATATGCCAAACATGCATGTCAAGCCACAAGAATATTTACTACAAAACAGGTTAACACTTGAAATGGGAAGAAGTAAGAGGTGAGCACGAGAATGCTTAGTAGAAACTGAATTACATTTTTCAGTGGATACAATTTTTACCAAACCTGCATGGTTAATATCTTTTCCAAAATCCATTTATAAATCAAGTTTATAAAACAATTGGTATCCAGAATAATCACATATTCAAAACCAAAATTAGAAATCGCAAGATTGTACATATCATAAATCAACCCATCCCATGAGCTCACACCCACTCATCATGAACTATACGTGTACTAAGTACTTTCTTCCTGATATCTATCCCAGAAACCGGAGGAACACCCATGTGTCTAAGTCTACCGAACCAGAGGGGTTACTAAATGCCTATGCCTATCGAGTAGGAATAATCAGAAAAATCCCGCATAGGTTTACGGGCTCTCACTGAAGACGGGTATACTAGTCCGCCTACTACAATACCGTGATGCCTAAGATGTATCTTATGTATGATCCTATAGTATGTACAACATGTAGCTAGATATATGTAATAACCATGTAGAACATAACTAAATAATACTTTAAAACTCCGTTTGATATTATTCTGGAATTTACTATATCTTGGGTAGGAAATCCACTAAATCACCCCAAAGTCATAATTTTATAAATGTGTATAGAAGTCACACAGTTTAATTCTAGGATAATTCAAGATTTTCCAACATTTCATTAAAATATTATTAAATTCATGATTTTTTACAAAATAGTCATAAAGTAAATTTTAAATTAAATCATGTATAAAATCAAATATTTAAACCCCTACCTTAATTGTGCCTCCAAATAATGCTACAGGACTATGGAGAAGGTTTGGCGTCGTTTGAGTGTCGTTTGGAAGGTCAAGCGTTGTTTTTGAATCTTTGATAGATAGGTTTGAAAACTCGATTTTCTCCCAAAGTTTCATATCGTGAAATAGACTTCATCACTGAATTCAAAGTAATGCTAGGTTAGACATATAGTTTGACCGATTCGAGCTCGGGCCAAACCCGAGCTCACGACATGCAAAACGAGACGATCTAAGCCGTTAGATTTGGATTTTCTTATCCGTTACCAAATTTAGGCAATATATATTTATATATCAAATTTTTATTTTTACGAGTACATCACAAATATGACGTTTACTTACGATCTAACGGTTAGATTGAAAAATTTAAATATAAAACTAAAATAGCTCAAAATTGACAAAAATGGTAAAATTCAATCCGAACAATATTGAGTCAAAATATATATATCATGTTGAAGATCGTGATGAGACGAATCAAACCCGGCCAATTTCACAGTGAATGGACGCCGGAATCGACGCTGGTGAGCTTCGGAATCCAGGGTGTTTTTCGGTATTTGACGGTGGCTGCATGCTCCGATGGCACTGGAACCGGTGGCGGATAGCTTGTCTGGACCTGGGTCTTCGATGCCGGTCAGTGGCATGACTCCATTTGACCAGGAAGAGCTTCATCGGAGAGTCGCCGTTAATTCGGTGTTTGGCCGGAATTTCGAGAGAGAATCTGGAGAGGAGAGAGAAAGAGGTGAGGGAAAAGAGGAAGAGAGAGAGTGCGACATGTGAGGTCTCTAAATGGGCAATATTGAGCTTTTAATATAATGTTTTAACCACATCTTTAAATTTTTTTTCAGTTTAGTCCTTTAAAATTACGAAATAGCCCTAATTTCTAGTTTTTCTTTTCAATAAAATCTAAAATTCGAATTTTTTAGTTTATAAAATTTTATTTTATTTTATTTATTTATTTTTAAACTGTCAAAAGACCAAAATATCCTTTTAAAAACTACGGACTTTTACATTTACTACATATAAAACCAATAGAAAATAAACATATAAAAAGTCTAGCAAACTAAGCATGTGGTGCTTGTTTGAGACCATAGAGAGACTTACGATGAAAGCAAATATAAGCAGAAAATTTTGGGTTGACAAATCCTGAAGGGTGTTCCATGTAAATGCGAGATGCACTTTTGACGTCTAATTGCCTGAGAGGCCATTTGAAGTGGATGACAAGAGATATGATAAGTCAAATTGTTGAGGGTTTAACTACAGTGCTAAAGGTTTCCTCAAAATCACACTACTAAAAATATGTACTATCACGGCGCGTGTACGGAAGCGCCGTGATAATTGATTAACTATCACAACGCTTGTTAGCACAGTGATAAACGGAAAAATACCACGGCGCCTAAAAAGCACCGTGGTATAAATCTTTAACGGCCTAATGGGCACCGTTGAATATAACTTTCACGGCGCCTATAAGGTACCGTGATACACATATACCACGGCGCTTTTTAGGTGCCGTGGTATTTAACTTTCTCGGCACCCATTAAGCGCCGTGATATACTTTTCTCGGCGCCCATATGGCACCGAGCTAGGGGCCCTATATAAAGGACCCAAAAAAACGAGGCCATGTCACTTTTCGCTCTTACTTTTCTCACCCTTTTCCCTCTTCACTTTCAGCCGCGGCCAGTGCCCTTCCACCATTTTCACCATTTTTTCTGGTAAACAAGGTATGTTTAAGCTTTTAAACTCATTTTTGTCACTAAAATTAGATTACTCATTGTCTTAACCATAATTTTGACCAATTATTTTGTAGAAATTTCATGTTTTAGGTTATATTTGAAAGAGTTTATATTTGTTTATGCTTAATGAGTATTTGGTCTCCGCCTTTCAATTGTGTGTTCCGGAGCTTGAGAAATTATTTATTGCTAATGAAATTAACACACTTTTAACTAAAGATGACTTTATTTGATGGCATTATTTGAATATAACTGCTGAGTGTTGGTGTCGTGTGAAAGGGACTTTACATGCATTGCATTTTAGGGATTATAGTTTGATACAAAATGTAGACATTTCTGGCTAAGTCTCCAAATATGATGTTTTTGAATTTTTTTTCCCTCTTTCTTCCTGAAAGTACGATGGTTTGATATGTTGGGAAGCCATTTTTAAGTAGGAGTACTGTTCAAAAAAAAACCACCAAAAATTGTGAATTTTATGAGTAGGGACCATTAGATGTTGCTTATCATTTATCCTCTTAAGGATTATACATGGTTTCTAAATCCTCTCGGCTTAGCTCTCCGTGAGGAAATTGGTTTAACAATGATCGAGTAAGTTCTCTAATAGTTATTTTGTTATAGTTTAGTTTCTTATGGTATTTTTACTTATGGTTGCTATTACTAACTTTTTATTATTGTGTTTGCGCATTTCCAATTCAAAGTGCATTCAAGATATATAATGTAGAAAAAGGGAAGAAAGAAAGATCAAATGGTCCGGTTTATAAGTTAATAAAGGTACTAAATTTGAATTAATAACACTTGTTAAGTGGAAGATTAATTAAAATTACTTTTGTTTACTTTATGCTTATGTATAGTGCCCAAGACAACCCACAAATGTTGAGTGCGGATTCTACATATGTAAATTTATGAGAGAAGTCATTGAACAAGCCAATGTTAAATCATTTACCACAATGGTATATAACCATATATTTTATTAGTTCTATTTTAATTTATAGTTTGATTGATAACTTTCTAACAAATAAGGTGTTTGAATTTGTAGTTTAATGGACAAAATTTCTATACAAAGGATGATATCAACGGACTTCTTGAAGAGTGGGTCGAAGAACTAATACAATTTCTCATTTGAGGTTCTTAATCTTTGTTTATTTGTGGTATATATAGTCTTTGATGATCATGTTAGTTTGGCTTAGAAAACTAATGTATATATAGACTATATGGATTATTATGTTAATTTAATATTACTATGTAAATATATATTTATACTCAATTTTATTTCAAATATTTGGTATATGTAATGAATTTGGATTACATTTATAAAATTCCAGGGGATAGTATAGACAAATACGTTACAAATATCCCATGAAAATTATCTACCAAGGCGCCGTGAAAGACATCTTCCATGGCGCCTGTTAAGCGCTTTGGTATAAATATACCAAGGAGCTTAATAGGTACCGTAGAAAATGTCTTTCACGGCGCCTAATAGGCGCATTGGTAGACATCTTTCACGGCGTTTTATAAGCGCCTTTGTAGCTAAGGCCTATCACGGCACCTGGAACCAAGGTGCTTTTGTGGGCACCGTGAAAAGCCTTTCAAGGCACTTATAAAGCGCCTTGAAAGACATTTTTTGTTGCAGTGTCATTCATAGTTTCAAGACCAAGACATTTTTTTCCTAAAAATCATTCATAGTTAGGAAAGGAAATTCAAGAAAGATCATGAGAAGTAATAGGCATAGATTTTTCGTGAGATAAGTAATTAAGGAAAACAGTTTTCATTAAATATAGTATGTCGGGATATATAAACACAATGAGCATGAGGATCAAGACAACGATAGCCGTTACGCAAAGGACTATAGCCTAAAAATACATCTGGAATTGTTTTTCTTGAAAATTTATGCAAACCTAGACTTTTTAAATAAGGAAAACATTGGCATCCAAAAATGCATAATCCAGAGTAATCATGATTCTTACCAAAGATTTTAAAATAAGGAGTTTCCTTACCAATAGATCAGAGAGAGGCAAATGATTAACAAGATATACGGCAATTAAGAAGGCAACTAACTACCTAAAACTTTAATGGTAAATTGGCATGAAAAAGCAATGTAAGGTCAGTTTCGATAATGTATCGGTGCTTTCGTTCCGCAGTACTATTTTGTTGAGGCATGTTAGGCCAAGAAAGTTGTTGAGCTAGGCCACATTGATTCAAATGAGTTGTACAAGCATTGGATGTAAATTCGTCTCCTCCATCACTTTGAAAGGTTTTAATTTTCCTGTCAAAATGTTTCTCAACAAAAATTTGGAATTTGAGAAAGTAATTATAAACATCAGATTCATTTTTCAAAGGATATAACCAAGTATAACGAGTAAAATCATCTATAAAAATTACATAATATTGCAATTTTTGAGAAGAAAGAGTTGGAACAGGGCCCCATAAATCGCTATAAATTTTTTCTAAAGAAAAAGTGAAAATTGAATCAGATTTATTGAAGGAAAGTTTACAACGTTTTCCAAGTTGGCAATTAGTACATGTTGTGCGGTCTAAAATCCTAAGGTCGCATAAGGGTTAAGTTCGACCTCCTCCGTGATGGTTATATGCGACCTCTTCCACAGGTTATATGCGACCTCCTCCGTGATGATTATGTGCGATCTCTTCCATAGGTTATCTGCGACCTTCTCCGTGAAGTCTCTTTTTGGATAAGTATGTGCGTCTCTTTCTGTATAGGTGGTGGGAAACCTACAAGAAAAGGGAAACAGAAGTATATGCTGTGTCAAACAGGAAACCTACAAGGAAAGGGAAATAGAAGTCTCCTATTTATGATCAACTAGTTATCCATTTTGAATGGTTATCCAATTATGTTGTTACTTAATTTACGTTACCTAATTGTATAGTTACCCGTTTATACAATTAGGATACTAGGGACATAGGGTTGCCTTTACCTATATAAAGGGGGCTCAATGTTCCGAAGGGAAGCAAGTTTTGAGTATTCCAATTGCTCTTCAGTTTTTCCAATCTCCAGACGAGACGTTGTAACCTTGAGTGTTGATAATTCTTCATAAAATAGCGGAAAAACAGTGGACGTAGGCTCATCTTTTTCGGGGCTGAACCACTATAAATTTCTTTCTCCTTATTTGCTTTGATTATGAACTTAATTCGCACAAGTCACATCTCTTGATTTTTTCTAAATTTATTGTTGACAAAACCTCCATCAACAATTGGCGCTAGAAGTAGGGCTATTCCGGCAGAAAAAATTTGTCAAATTCCACATTTTCAGTAATGGCAAACACTAGAAACACTACCAGAGTCACCGAAACTAGCCAAAACCAACCTCAAAGTAATGCTGCTCCACAGGCAGCCCCTGCTCCGGATCAGCCTACTATGACGGCAACAGAGAACCTTTCCCAGAGATAGGATCGTATGGAGGAAATGCTCGTGAACCTTCAGCAAGTCACTAACCAGATCAATGACACCCTGCGACAACTTGCTGAAGGGCAGATGGTAACCCCACCACAACATGAACGTCCTAAAGAACATCCTGCTCAATTACCTGAGAAGGGAATATAGATCCTCGAGACGAGAAGACGCGGCCAGCTAAGAACTCAGCAGGAGCGTCATGAAGATCGCATCTCCAAAGGGAAAGGAAAGGTCGCAAACTTGCCACCAGAATCTGGTACGGAGAGTTCAAGTACGAACCGTGATCATATACAACCTTCCCGTAAATCCACTAATAGCCAGAATCGCTTGAGCGGCGAACAAGGACGACCATCGAGAAGCGTCTTCGAAAGAATTAGCAGGGAGTCAAGACAAGATCCTGCAGACCTAAGACAGTATTTGGAGCGACGACGTGGTCATGATCGATCTGTATCGCATCACAATGACCAAAGCCGGTCTCGTCGCACTATGTCACTGGATTCCTCTCGTAGGTCGCAGAAGACTCTACCTGACCAACCCGCTGTGAAACAGGATAACGAACGAAGGTCGCTTTTACCACCAGCAAGGAATGATGCTTTCCCTCTGAACGTCGATGTTCACAATTTAAGGATCGCATTAGATGCACTTGCTGGCTGGGATGATGAGCTCGCTGATGGGTATCGACAGTCACCATTCAGTGAGGAGGTTCGAGCTGCAGCCCTTCCCACCGGATTCAGACTTCCCACCATCAACACTTTTGATGGGAAGACTGATCCACAGGACCATATGGATCACTTCAGTGACTTGATGGAACTTCATCGGGTTAGTGATCATGCAGGCTGCAGATGTTTCGCTGTAACACTCTCAGGAGCAGCGAAGAAATGGTTTCGAGGACTTAAATCCGGTTCAATTTCGTCCTGGCAACAATTACAGACGACATTTTTAAGACAGTTTCAGGCCGCAAAGAATTTCACTATTCCGCTTGTCAGTTTGTCTGCAATTTGGCAAGGTCTAGAGGAGACTCTACGGTCTTATCTCAATCGGTTCACTTCAGAGCTAGCGAAGGTCAACAACCCACCTGAAGGAGGAGTTCTTACTCTTATGATGGCTGGGGTGCGACCAGAAACAAAACTCTGGGAGGAATTGCTTGAGCGAGAGTGTAGAACTCTCAAAGATTTCTACCGAAGAGTTGGTCGACATCTAAGGTTAGAATCTTCACGTGAGAATCTTCAAAAGACTAAAAAAGGAGGGAGGACAGATGCGGCAAAAGATGCGGTCATCACCAACAATAGCGGTAATAAGAAAAACAAGAGGAATAATGAACAGACAAATGAGAATCAGCCTAGACCTAAAAGGCAGGAGATTTCAAAAGTTCCCATGAGGTTTAATAACCACACTGAATTAAACGCGCCCATAGATCATATCTATGTGGTCACAAATCAGAAGGAGCGATTCCGACAACCAGAACCAATGAAGCGGGAAAGGGCAAAGCGCGATCCCAACAAGTTCTGCCGGTATCACAATGATATTGGGCATGATACTAATAATTGCTTTGCCCTGAAAGATGAAATTGAAAGGCTGATTAGAGAGGGACGATTGCGGCAGTATACTAGGAAGAGCGACGAAAGGCGAGAAGAAGACCAACAGCGACCTCTAGAAATTCAGCATGAGGTGCGAACTATTTTTGGAGGACCGCATGTTGGAGGAGATTCCAAGCGAGCACAGGATAGATACGCGCGAGAAGCTCGACAGCAGCTATTGACCAACATCATGCATCTTGATCAGCAACCACGCAAGCTTCAATGAATCCCAGAAATGGATATTACCTTCACAGAGCAAGATGCAAGGGAAGTCCATTATCCGCATAATGATGCGCTGGTCATAAAAATTAACTGTGGAAGCACACAGTTGTGGCGAGTATTGGTCGACAACGGAAGTGCTGTGGACATCCTATATTTCGATGCCTTCAAAAAGATGGGGTTAAATGAGAGCGACCTGAAGCCAGCCGCCACTCCCCTCTATAGTTTTATCGGTGACAGCCTGATGCCTATGGGCATGATTGAATTGATGGTCAGTGTTGGGACCTTTCCAAGGGTTTCATCAATAATGACCCAGTTTTTGGTGGTAGATTGCCCATCTGCCTTCAATGTTATGCTAGGAAGACCGACATTAAGGGAACTTCGAGCTGTCACCTCGATCTATCATCTAACAATGAAGTTCCCAACCCAACATGGGGTAGGCGAGGTGCGAGGAAATCAGTATGATGCGAGGACTTGCTATAACAACTCGCTGAAACTCGCAGCAAAGGATGCGACGTCCCGCACAATGATGGTCCACCTGCCAGAGGAAGCGATCGAAGCGTCAGTCGTGGCAGCGGATGAAGTGTCAGTCGTGGCAGCGGACAAAACGACAGCCGAGGCAGCGAGCAAAGCTCCAGTTGGATCGTCAGATAAAGCGTCAGGTGAATCGTCAGTGAAAGCATCAATCGAAACAACCAGTGAAGACTTCGATCCTCGAGAAATTGACGAAGTCAGAACTGGACCCGTTGAAGACCTGGAAGATTTATCATTCGATCTGTATTCCAGGACTTTGAAGATTGGAACGGAGGTTCAAGGACCTGTGCAAGCTTCATTGATCACTTTTCTGAAGACTAATTTGGATGTCTTTGCATGGCAGCATTCAGATATGGTAGGGATTGATTAAAGGATCATATCCCACCGCCTCAACATAGATCCGTCAAAAAAGCCTGTACGACAAAAGAGAAGGGCCATGAATCCAGAAAGCTACGTCGCATCAAAGGAAGAGGTGGAGAAATTGCTCGAAATTAGGTTCATAAGAGAATCTTTTTACCCTGACTGGCTTGCAAATCCGGTCTTGGTGAAAAAACCTAATGGGAAGTAGAGGACCTGTATTGATTTCACCGATCTCAACAAGGCATGTCCTAAAGACAGCTTCCCTCTTCCGAGAATTGACCAGCTTGTAGATGCGACGTCGGGGCATGAACTTTTAAGCTTCATGGATGCGTATTCAGGATACAACCAAATCCCCATGTACGAGCTGAATGAAGAACACACCTCATTCATCACTGATCGAGGGTTATACTACTATAAAAAGATGCCCTTCGGACTTATCAATGCGGGAGCGACCTACCAACGTCTTGTCAATATGATGTTTGCAAAATAAATTGGCAAGACAATGGAGGTATACGTCGATGATATGCTAGTCAAGTTGGAGAAAGCTGAAGATCACATCAAGCACCTTGATGAGATGTTCAAAATCCTCCGAAGATACCAGATGAAGCTAAATCCCCAGAAGTGTGCATTCGGAGTAGGATCTGGAAAATTTCTGGGTTTTATGGTCAACCAGCGAGGGATCGAAGCAAATCCTCAGAAAATACAAGCATTGATTGATATGAAATCTCCTCGTAAACCCAAAGATGTGCAAAGCCTAGCAGCAAGAGTAGCTGCTCTAAGTCAGTTTGTATCCAGATCAACCGATAAATGCCAACCTTTCTTTGAGGTGTTGAAGGGATCAAAAAGATTCGAGTGGACGGAGAAATGCGAGCAGGCATTCCAAGAATTGAAAAAACACTTGGGTTCCCCTCCACTCTTGTCGAAACCAAATCTGGGAGAAGAATTATGCCTATATCTCGCTGTTTCTAAGTATGCGACGAGTGCCGCATTAATTCGCGAGGAGGTAAATATTCAGCGACCTGTGTATTATGTAAGTAAGAGATTACTTGACGCTGAAACTAGGTATCCAGAGATGGAAAAATTGGCGCTGGCACTCGTCATTGCATCAAGAAAGCTTCGACCTTCCATGCTCACTCCATCTGGGTTTTCACGAATTTCCCGCTGAAATAGGTCTTACAGAAACCTGAGACGTCAGGGCGGCTGCTTAAGTGGGCTGTTGAATTGAGTCAGTTTGACATCAATTTTCAACCTCGCACTGCTATAAAAGGTCAAGCCCTCACAGATTTTATCGCAGAATTTACATACGACGTCAATCTTCCCACGGGAGTACTCGAGAAACCTGCCTCAGATACATCGAAGTTGTGGAAGCTTTATGTTGACGGGTCATCGAATGAGAATAGAGCAGGTGCGGGCATAGTTTTAATCAGTCATGAAGGGCACAATATTCATTATGCGCTTCGCTTCAAATTCCCAGCGTCAAATAATGAGGCCGAATACGAAGCACTGATAGCTGGGCTAAAGCTCGCACTGGAAATGAAGGTCGAAGTAATCGAGGTGTATAGCGACTCCCAGCTGGTCGTCTGTCAGGTTAAGGGTGATTATCAAGCGAGAGGAGAAAGAATGATGGCCTATTTAAGGAAGGTGCAGCAGTTGTTCTTAACGTTTGACACTTATGACATACAACTTCTTTCTCGTATTAAAAACACCCGGGCAGATGCACTCGCTAAGCTCGCTTCGACAAAGGATGCAGAATTATTGAAAGTAGTTCCCGTTGAATTTCTTATCTCACCGAGCATCGAGGTCGAACCCCAAGTAATTATGCCGGTTGATGAGGAACCATCG
>JXTB01000018.1:939186-962484 GCA_002914805.1 Parasponia andersonii
TGATCGATCACTTGTGATTGACTACTTAGTTAAAATTACTGTTGTTTCTTTTCATTATTTTGCAGGAGCATATAAGGAAAAATGATATTTATTAAAACAAAAAAGTCGTCCATACAGAAAGGGGACAAAGCCCGCATTGTTCTAAGGAAAAGAATACAATTCATGTGGAAGGGCTCGCGCCGTCATCCCCAGCTTTGGTCGTATCCTCTTTCCATCTCTGCACAAGTTCGACCACATCCTCGCCAAGGATGGCGAAGTCAAAATCCGGATGCTCGCAGAATATGTTGAAGATGATGGTCGACGAGGCGATATCACTAGCTTTGTCTTCGAGTTCTTTGACCTCGGTCGTCTTGAACTCCTCGATAGCTTTGTGAACCGCCTCGGTGGTCGCTTCTCTCATACGGTCCGGATACTCAGAAACGACCTTCTCGAGCTCTCTGACTTTCTCCTCGAGATTTTCCTTGGCGAGTCTCTCCTTGGCCAGGTCCTCGAACATCTGCTGCTTTTCTGAACGGAAGGCCGTTCTCTCCTCCTCCCAAGCTTTTTCTGAGTTCTCGAATGCTTGAGTTATCTCATCGAATTTCTCAGCTTTCTCTAAGCATTCGAGAACTGGATCGTGCATCAGGACAGCAGTGGCCGCAGTCTAAAAAAAATAATATATGTAAATCTCCAAGTTAACATCAAGAGTTCGTGAAGAGAAGATTGAGAAGCTTACATTGGCCAGCATCCTCATTGCAGATCTGAAAGCGACCTTGGCAGAACGTCGCTTCATTCGCTCCCAACCTTCTTCAGATGTGAAGCGGTCGATAAAGGCTGCGCTCATACCAGCCTTCTCTGGTAATTGGTTGAGGAGTGCGAAGAGCTCGTCGCCTTTATCTGCCAAGGTCGGTTCCGAAGAGGTGGCAGCCTCGGTAGGGGGTTCAGGAGTGCTCGCTGGCTGAGATGGTTGTGGAGGGGGCGAGCTCACTGGGACATCCTCGAAGGCGACTTTTCTCTTCTTCGAGCAGTCGACCTTCTCTTTCCCTTTCGATGGCATACTCTCGGGTGTCTTGGTTTTTGCCATTGACCCGAGAGTTGAAGGAGGTGCTCGCAGACCGCTACTAATGACCATCTCTGTACAGAATATGTTAGTGAGCGAGAAAACATTGTATAAAGGTAATTAGAATGAGCGTGTGATTACCTTCTTCTTGTGGAGCTTGTTGAGGAGCTGGTGGTAATACTATCTTTGGAGATAAAGGCTTTGAGCGTGGAGGTGTGGCCGGTGCCTTACGTTTTCTAATCCTAGAAGATGAGGCACCTAAGTCCGTCCTCTTTCTTGGCTTCTTCTTCGAGCCTGGAAGAGAGAACTGGGGGGTCTGGGAATGCGGCACCCTTTGGAATCAGACCGCAAATGACCAGGTTATTTGTTGTGCCTAGTACCTTCCAGTTAAATTCTTCAACTGGAAGGTCGTTGATCTTATATACTCTTGTGAGCTGATCCCTGGAGAGTCCCGGTCGATCCCTATTATCTGCGATGACATTCGAATGCGATCAGTATAAGAATAAATATATAAACAAGGCAATGAATTGGAAGACTACCTACTGGGATTTTGAAAGAAGCAGTTAGCTGCATAGTCAAAATGGAAAAATGGATTTTTCCATTTTCCCATGTTGTTGCGAACCCCGTAGATCATTTTTATTGCTTGATTCGACCATTTGCTCGCATAGAAGAAGCCGAGATCTGACGGATTTGACTTTACTCGGTAGAACCAAGCAAATTCTTCGGGTGAAGGGGTTTCTAAACCTAGTTTATGGTATAATATATACAAACCTACCATATATCTATAGGTATTAGGGGTCAATTGAAAAGGGATGACCCCATAGTAATCGATGATTGATTTTATATACGGATGGAGTGGGAGATGCACGCCACACTTGAGGACTGCCTCGGAAAAGGAAGCGAGTCCATGTGGGGGAGTGTGTGGTCGGTTAAATTCCATTGGTAGACGAAGGGGGATGGCGATCTTGTAGCTGCTCGCAATTTTTTTGAGTTTGTTTGACGTGCAGCTCGTCCGAACGTTGGTACATAACCAGTTCCCCTCTATGTACTGGTAGCCAGATGAAAATGCAGGGGCATCCCTTGTGTCTGGGCCACTGATCCTGGGGAAGATCGCCTATTCGAGGACTACTCTGTCTTGCCCCTGTTATTTCTATCTCGGGTTCCGGCTCGAGATAATCCTCGAGGTTAATGGAGCTAACACTTGACTTCGATTCTCCAGAAAAAGCATTTCCTTCCCTAAATTCCTCACTACTAGACATCTGAAAAGAAATACGCAGGGATTCAGACATCGAGGATTTCCACTATGCTAGCACTTTGGGTATTCATCCTAAAATTGTACTAAGCAAGCAAGCTCATTCCTAAATGATCTATGGATTCATCAATAATTGTTCGAACAGTTCATCAGTAAATGTTCGAACAGTTCATTGGGAATAAAATAGGGTATCAGACCCTAGAAATTCTTTTCATAGGTTCATTTCTAATTGATATCTAGTAATTCTACCCTACGGACTGAAAAAGGGGGAATGTTAAAAAAAAAAATCTCGTTTCACTTCGGTGAAATGAGTATTTATTCCCAAAGATTGAAATCATAGAAGAAATAAGAGAAGAAATAAACTGACCTTTCTTCAGAAGCGGAAGATTTGAGACGATTCGAAACTTCGTCGGAGAAGAAGCTGTGATTTGAGCGAGCTGAGAGATGAAACGGCGCTAGGGTTCTCTGGAGTTTTGATGTTTTCTGAGATAGAAACAGTAAAATGAAACAGGACGGAATGATTTCTGATATTTATAACCTAGGTACCGTTAAATCACAGCCGTAGATCAGAGAGTTTGAATTTTAAATCTGAAGGCTGAAGATTACGCGGGATTTGATTCTATCCGAAAAGTCAGGATTGTTTAAAATTTGAAAAGATTTGGTTTTAAAAGAGTGACGGTTGATATCATTAGACTTCCTCGAATTCCGCTCTTTCTTAGAAAAGGCTACACGTGTTCCGTTTTGACAGAAAAGAGATACGCGTGATCTTGAGAGATGGGATTTGAAATCTGGCGGATCTTCGACTATTCAAACCTCAAGTTTAGGTTATGACATCACATTTTTAAGATCGCACGGTAATTGGAAGCTCCATTTCGTCCTAAAGAACTAATAGAGCTGGGGGGCAATTGTTGTGCAGTCTAAAATCCTAAGGTCGCATAAGGGTTAAGTTCGACCTCCTCCGTGATGGTTATATGCGACCTCTTCCACAAGTTATATGCGACCTCCTCCGTGATGATTATGTGCGATCTCTTCCATAGGTTATCTGCGACCTTCTCCGTGAAGTCTCTTTTTGGATAAGTATGTGCGTCTCTTTCTGTATAGGTGGTGGGAAACCTACAAGAAAAGGGAAACAGAAGTATATGCTGTGTCAAACAGGAAACCTACAAGGAAAGGGAAACAGAAGTCTCCTATTTATGATCAACTAGTTATCCGTTTTGAATGGTTATCCAATTATGTTGTTACTTAATTTACATTACCCAATTGTATAGTTACCCGTTTATACAATTAGGATCCTAGGGACATAGGGTTGCCTTTACTTATATAAAGGGGGCTTAATGTTCCGAAGGGAAGCAAGTTTTGAGTATTCCAATTGCTCTTCAGTTTTTCCAATCTCCAGACGAGACGTTGTAATCTTGAGTGTTGATAATTCTTCATAAAATAGCGGAAAAACAGTGGACGTAGGCTCATCTTTTTCGGGGCTGAACCACTATAAATTCCTCTCTCCTTATTTGCTTTGATTATGAACTTAATTCGCACAAGCCACAACTCTTGATTTTTTCTAAATTTATTGTTGACAAAACTTCCATCAACAGTACATAATGTATTTTTAGTTAGCCAATTAGAAATAGCAATAACTTTCTTCTTTTTTAATGTTTGAAGATATCTTTAAATTGGGATGTCCTAAGCGAGCATAACATGTCTCTGAAGAGGCACTTTTTTCTGCAGCAAAAGCGTCAAGCTGTGCTTCCTCGAGAGTGTACAAATTTCCTTGTCTATGTCCCTTGGCCAAAATTTCTTATTTGTGATCCTTAATGACAAAACCATTAGAGTTAAATTCAAATGTGCAAAAATTATCATCAATAATCTTAGTTACAGATAATAAATTCTTTTTGAGTTTTGGCACAACTAAGACATTATTGAGTTTGAGATTACCTTGGAAAATTTTAAGCAATATCGCTACATATCTAAACTTTTGTACTAATTTTTTTGTACCAATACATATGACACGTAATTTATCACATTCTAATTAGTATATTAAAACTTATTACAAATAGATTAAACATTATCACCAATTGAGTAGTGACAAATCACATGTCACATGTGTTAGTATTAAAATTTTAGTACAAAAATTAATACCTCAAATATTATCCGGCTTTACATATATGTTTAACAAGTAAAACTGACCCGTTCCCAACAAAAATAGAATCTGTGCCAAAATAAGGATTTAAAAATTATTTCAAGTTACCTCATTGGTTTGTCGTGTGAGCAGTTGTACTTGAATCCGCATAGAAGTTTGGATCACCTTCATTATTTATGTTCGTGGTTGCTAAGGGTTTTTGAGTATCATTCTCATTTGTGGCATATTCATACCTATAAAAGCACTTAATAGTAGTATGATTAGTTCGACCGCAAATTTGGCAAGTTACCTTAGAACTTTCTTTATGAAATTGCCCATGTTGTTGTCGATTATTGAAGTTGTAATTGTTGGGCTTTGGTTGAGAAGAGAACCACAATTTTTGTGATTGTTGTGGCTGATTATTTGGACGATTATGAGTAAAACCGCCCCTTCCTCTAGATCTTCCTCCATTCTGTTCTCTTCCTTTTCCTTTTTGGCTTGATTATGATCAGGTTCAGATTTTGCTTCTCGTCTTTCAGCAACCATAGCTTGTTCGTGGTTTTGTAAAGAAAGAAGAAGTTGATTCATGCTTGGATACTGAGCATTGCGGTTCTAAAAGTGTCATATTTCAGACCATGAGCGCGCGAGTCGAAAAGCTTTATCTACCACGTTAAAAGGTTTGCCAATGGCAGCTAAGCTATCACATATAGATTTAAATTTCTTAATATATTCTTCTAATTTCATACAGCCTTTCTTTATAGCATAAAAGCTCTCATTTAACCATGATTCTTTTTCTTTTGATAGCGGAAGAAGTTGTTCCTCAACAGCGAGGCAGACTTGTCGTGCACTTTTTTCGCCGATTGTCATGCTCAATGTATCTTTGGTCATCATCCCCATCAGCCAAGACCTCAAAAGTCCGTCATTGTTCAACCAGATTGCAAAGTTTGGATTGGTTTCTATCTTCCCGTCTTCCTTTTCAATCTCTTGCAAGGGACTTTCATCTTCAATGATATGGCGCTCTAATCCCAAGCTCTGGAGATGAGGAAGAACTAAAGTTCTCCAAAGAAGATAATAATCTGAAGAGAGTTTGATAGAAATCAAACTTGCACACTGGTGGAAGGACTGAATGTTGAGGTTAGGTTCAGTGATACCGGAGAGAATAGTTTTTTTTGTATAAGAGGAGATTTCAAAGAGTTTTAGCGAAAAGCATGAGTAAAAAAATACTTATGAGAGGGAATACTTGGGTATATTTGAGATCAAGGTTGTGAGTGAGTGTTTGTGTACACTTGTATTAAAATTTCTCCATACAGTGAAAGATCTGTAATAATTCTGTGGACGTAATCCAAATTAGATGAACCACGTAAATTTCTGTCTTATTGTGTTACTTTATTCCTGTAATTATATTAGAGATCATTATTCATATATATAATATTATTTACACATATGAAAGTCACAAGCGGGAATGTGATTTTTTCCCAACACATACAATGTCCAACAGTTAAAAGAATATAGAAGGAAAGAAACAAAGTATTTCTTAATAATTAGAATAATGGAAATCATATTTTTATTGTGAAACTCCTTGATTTCTCTCCAATGGGTTGGTATTTTCTAACGGCTCTTTTTGACTATTGTTGTTATTTACTACAACAGTGGAGGAGATCTTATCATGGTGGGTCAAAATGGGTTAAGTATTCTTTATCTAAACAAGTCGAGCATATCAAGTTTGAGTCAACTCATTATAAGTGCGGGTCGGATTAGTATTGGTATTTTTCTGATAGGATGAGTCATGAGTCAAGTGTGGGTTGATAAAATTTATATATATATATATATATATATATATATATATATATATATTAAATTTCAATCCAATACAAACCCAATCGAACGACACAAATTGCCATCCTAGACACCATTCGTGTACTTTAGTATTTTCTATTTTGGTTAGATTTATTTCATATTTGTGCCAAAAATTATGTAGATGTCTCAATATGTACTCTAAACTGTTTAAAATTTTTAATTTATTTGCCCTAAAATCACAAGAATCGTCATTTAATAGATCAGACACGAAGAATGCTAAATTAGTCATTTTAGAATATTAAAATTTAGACACGAAGAATGCTAAATATAATTTCTTTTATACTCTTTAGACTTACAATTTGACATATGGATTCTACTATCCAGTTTAATATTTTAATAATATAATAAACTATAATAGAATTCATGTATCAACCAATGAGATTAGGAGAGTATAAAAGAGAATAAAAAAGAAAGTACAACTGGTATTTCTCTTCAGATATATATTTAAGACTAAAATGAATAAAAGGACTAGTGCCACTTTTTATCTATTTACATAATAAAATGATTAAGTGGTTCAATGAATAAAATTGAAATTTATAATGATTCAAGAGGCATATTGAGATACTAATATATATAATTTGGAGGTAACATTATGGGAAAGAAAAACTTTTTTCTTTTCCTTCTTACCCTTTGTTTGGTCCAACGGAGGGGAACTAAGAATATAGAGAACAAGTTTGGCAGACTGAATAAGAGGAAAGGACTACACTCTTTTGTCTATATCTATGTTTGTGTCTTTTCGTTGACTAGACAAAAGAGTCTAGCATCCAAAATAGTTCCCCTAGTGTGGGACTAAATACTCCCACTTAGAGCGTGGGTTTATTTAGTCCCAGCACTCAATGGACGTTTGTCTGTTTGTTTTTTTTTTGCAAAACTTTTTTTTTGGATAAAATGTTATTTATCTTTTTGTCTTTTCTTTAAATAAATATATATCCTATTTTTAAAAGTTTATGTACAATNAATATTTTATTTTATTTAATTATTATTTAATTTTCACTCTCCAATTTATGAAATATTTATCTTCTTATTTTATAAAAAAATATTATGAAAACTATATTAATAAAATTTTTATTATGTATTTATGCTTTAGTCCTGTGTTACAACAAATACAGTACAGTATTAAATAGTCCAATTTAGTTTAATCCAATCTAATCTTAATTACTAGTCTAATCTAATCAAATCTTACGTACCAAACGAGTCTAGATAGTATTGTAAGGAGAGTTGGAAGGGTGAATGGAGATTTACTTGCAAAATTGCTATATAAATAATTGTGAAAAAATATATTTGTTAAATGTTTTTCGTCGTTCAATTTGGTCGGACCATTGGGAGCTTTTATCCTTCAAACTCTCATCCCTGCCACCATCCATCTTGCCAAACAGATTGTGAAAAAATTGCAATATAAATAATTGTGAAAAAATATATTTGTTAAATGTTTTTCGTCGTTCAATTTGGTCGGACCATTGGGAGCTTTTATCCTTCATACTCTTATCCCTGCCACCATCCATCTTGCCAAACAGATTGTAACTGTCCTTCCACCATCCAATTTGATCGGTCCTTCCTTCCTTCTTCAAATTCACCCTAACAAATCTTTAAGTATGGCAAAGATCAATCTTTTTTCTATTCCCTCTCCTTCTGGCTGGAAGTGTCACGACCTAAAATTTAGGCTAACGGTAGAAGGAGAATTTCACTAAGATGGAAAATTTCTTGATTTATTTAAAAAATACTATAAAAGTTTCAATTTTATAAAACACTCCATTCGGATAAAATATTTGGAATCTCATCTAGTGAACCTATCTTATAATTCGCATACACCACTAAACATAGATCAAATAATAACTGAAAAATATAATTTAAATTTAAGTCTAAGTATCATCATCCTCCACAACAAATATCAAATACCAAAATAACATACATAAAGTTCATAGACTTAATAGAAAGTAGTAATCTTAGTTCAATGCTAAATCAAAATCGAAAAAAATCCAAAAACCACGATAATACCAAGCTTATTGTATTACCAAGATAATAAACTACAGTCAATGATAGCCTCTTAATCCTCTTGGTCACTAAGTTCTCATTGAATACCACTTGAGGAAGGAAGATAGGGGTTAAGCATAAAATGTCCAGTAGATTGCAGTTACCTCGCCTGAAAATATTTTAGTGACGAAAAGTTCCTGCATAGTTAGTTAATCCAAAACATACATATATAATAGTCCAAAACTGGTAAGTCATATACATATATAAAACCGTATAGTTGAAACTATTAAATTCATATGCACATGACACAAATCAGCCCATACACATGAGCTCATATCCTCTCATCTGTAGAAGCCCAGGATGATGGCACTAAGTGTACCTAATAACCTGCCTGACACCTAAGCCCATACCCAGAAGAGATACTAGTGTGTCGCCTACTAGACCAAAAGGGGCAACCGTACACCTACACTTACCAAATGGAGAGGTACTCAGTGAAATCAAACCTCACATGAGTTTACGGATTCTATACCAATGATGGGGAATGCAACACTATACTGTAAACTTGCGATGCTAATAGAGTGCTCATGTATGATCCTATAACATGTATAATATAGAACTAAAGTGTGAAAATAATCATGCTTTAGTTTTTCAATAAAATAAGTATATTAGATTTTATAGAAAAATAGGTAGCATAACGACCATATTATTTATATGCCCAAAAATAACTTACACTCAGGTTATTCTCAGAGTAATACAATATATATCATACATTCAAACTTCATCATAGATATCTAAAATAGTTCTAAAATCACATTTGTCATCAAATATTGCATAAAGTAAGTTTTATTAAGAAACAATGTAAAACAGACGTAACTGAATCCTTACCTCAGTAAAATAGCAATACCATGCTATTGGGACCTCAAGGTGTCTTTGCATGATCGTTCGGAGAGTCTAGAACTAATTCCAATCCCTTGATTGCTCTCTTGTGAAAAATCAACTTCTCAACGGAGTTTTAAATCCTCAAACAAATTTCTTCATCGAATTCCTAGTATCCAACATAGCTACGTTAGATATATAATTCGTCCAATTCAGGTCAGAGCCGAAACTAGACTGGTGGCATGCAAAATGAGGTTAATTTTAGCCATTTGATTTCTTTTTTTGTGTCAGTCACCAAACATAATTAATATATATATATATATATATATATCAATCTTCTCCATTTCTCGAGTACAATCCACAAGTGACATCAAAAACATAATCCAACAATCCGATCAAAAAGTCAAACTTGAGCTTACTAACAAAAATTGGCAACGTTTGAACTAGGCAGAATAGGATTGTGAAAACATACCTTGATGATCCTTGCAATGAGATGAATCCAATGAGCCTAGTTTGAGGTCAAATGGTAGTCAGAATAGTTGCAGGTGACTCAAAACATTCACGGCTTCTCAAGCTCGTCGCTGGCAATTGGTGGCTTCAGCAAGGACGACAGTGTGTAGCTAAAGGTGCGACGAGGTCACGTTGGTGGTCCTTATGGCCAGACGGCAGCGCCATGGGTGTTTACGGCTTTGGCCAAAAAAGTGAAAGAGAGAGAGAGAGAGAGAGAGAGAGAGAGAGAGAGAGAGAGAGAGAGAGAGAGAGAGAGAGAGAGAAGGAGGAAGAAGAAGAGTGGCCACGTGACCATAAGTAGAACACTGTGCAAATTTTTTTCAAAATTGCACCTTGACCCTAACTTTCAAAATCCTTGCAATCTAGTCCCTTTAGAAATTATAATTTAGCTCCAGCTTATTAAAACTTTTTCAAATAAACCCCTCTATTATTTAGTCCAAAAATATGTAAAATTCCCAATTTACCCTCTCAAAATCTAGGTTTTTATATTCTCTCTTCCTTATAGGAATTTCGTCCCGGAATTCAAATACAAGTCAAGGTTTAAATCACAATACAACTTCTAGATGAAAGTTAAACAAGTGAGTGCACTTCTTATACATCTCCGTCTTGAGTTCCCAAGTAGCCTCGTCTTCTCTGTGATGTTCCCAAAGTACTTTACAAGTGGAATCTCTCTGTTGCAAAATATCTTCAACTCTCTTGCTAACAAACGAGTATGATGTATTTCGTAGGATACATTTTCTTGGATCAGTACATGCATGTACTAAATAACATGAAATGGGTCTGGTGTATACTTCTTCAACATCGACACATGAAATATATTATGCACATGGCCCAACTATGCAAGTAGATTTAAGCAATATGCTACTGGTCCAATTCTCTCAGTGATGTCAAGGGGTCAATATACCTTGGGGCAAGATTACCCTTAACTCTAAATCTTGTAACATTATGCCTTGGAGTCACTTTTAAGAATACGAAATCATCAATATTGAACTCCGTCTCATGCCTCTTAGGGTCTGCATAACTCTTATAGCGATTCTGAATCTCCTTGAGTCTTTCTTTGATGTTCGTGATCTTCTCAGTATTCTTCTCAATCAATTCGAGTCTAAGAGTAACATGCTTTTTAGGTTTTGCTCAATACAATGGTGATCTATATGACCTCCCCATATAGTAGCTCCTATGGAGCTATACCCACACTAGTCTGGTAACTGTTATTATAAGCAACTTTCACCAAAAGAGGATGGTCATCCCATTTTCCACCAAAATTGAGTATACAACAATGTAGTATGTTCTCAAGAATTTAAATGGTCCTTTTAGATTGGCTATTTGTCTGATGATGGTGAGCTTTATCGATATCTGACTGCATACCAAATGGTTTTTGTAAGGATCTCTAGAACTTAGAAGGAAATCTTGGGTCTCTATTAAAAACTATACTTGAAGGCACACCATACAAGCGTATGATGTTCTCCACATATAGTTTACTGAACTTAGTAAGTGAGCAGTCAATATTAGTATAAGGTAAGCACTCTTTGTCAACCGATCGATTATCACACAAACTGCGCCATTCTTCCTCAAGGTCTCAGGAAAACTAGTCATGAAATCCATCATGATCTTGTCCTACTTCCATTTGGAATGGTTAATGACTGAAGTAACTCAGGTGGCTTCTGATGCTTAGCTTTGACTTGCTAACAAATCAAACACTTGGCTACAAAGATAGCCATATGCTTCTTCATACCTTTCTACTAATAATATCTTTTCAAATCTTGGTACATCTTATTACTACCAAGATATATTGCGAATCTTGATTTGTGAGTCTTAGTTAGAATGGTTTCTTGAAGAATAGGGTCATTAGCCACAGCTAATTTCTTATTAAAAAGTAAGAATCCTTCTCTGTTGGTACTCCAAACATTTAACTGTTCACCATTCTGAAGCTGGTTCCAAATTATCCTCAATTCACAATCTTGTCATTGACTCTGCTAGACAGTTTGAAGAAGTGATGATGAAATCATAATATTGCTTAGGTAAGCAACTCCTTTGTTCTCAAAGTATTGTAGGTTGTAGTTACCAATCGCAATTGAGTTATTCTAATCTTCAAATACCAGTGCAACTAGTACACCATGAGGTTTTCTACTCAATGTATTAGCTACCAAGTTAGCCTTGCTAGGATAATATTGTAGGTCAAAGTCATAATCCTCTATATACTCAACCTATCTTCGTTATCTCAAGTTTAGATCCTTCTAAGTAGAGAGATACTTCAAACTCTTGTGATCGGAGAATATGTCGAACTTCATACTATATAAGTAATATCTTCAAATTTTCAGTGCAAAGATCACTACTGTAAGCTCTAAGTCATAGGTGGGATAATTACTCTCACATGGCTTCAACTGACGAGAAGCATAGGATATAACTCGACTATTCTTTATCAAGACATATCTTAAACCTATCTTCGAAGCATCAGTATACATCATATAAGGTTTTTTGCTATCAAGAATAGTAAGAATAGGTTCGGTCGTTAAATTGCCCTTCAATCTGACAAAATCTTCTTCACTTTCATAATCCTAAACAAAATTGATATCACAATCCCAAACAAACCTGGTCAACTTGGTCAAAAGCAAAGCAATTCTCAAGAAATCTTACACAAAACGACGATAATAGCCTGTCAAACTTAGGAAACTTCGTAATTCTATCATATTTTTCGGTCTTTTCCACTCTAGAACAGCTTTTATCTTAGTGGGATCGACTAAAATATCTCTATGAGAAATCACATGCCCCAAGAATCTCACTTCTGACATCCAAAATTCACACTTCAATTTCTTACCATATGATTAATGATCTCTCAAGGTCTCATGTACTACCCTTACATGTTTGGCATACTCTTCTTGAGTCTTAGAATACACTAGGATGTTGTCGATGAACACAATCTTAAAGTGATCCAAAAAGGGCTTGAAAGTCTGATTCATGAAATTCATAAAAGATTGTAGGGGTATTCATCAAACTAAGTGACATCACTAGGAACTCAAAGTGAGTATAACGAGTTCTAAATGCTATCTTAGGTATATCATTCTCTCTTATCTTCAACTAATGATAACTGGATCTCAAATCAATCTTGGAGAAGAATCATGAACCACCAAGTTAGTCAAACAACTCATCTATCCTTAGTAGAGGATACTTGTTCTTTATATTCAACTGATTCAACTTCTTTTAGTCCAGACAAAGTCTTAATAAACCATAAACTTTCTGGGCAAACAAAATATGAGCACCCTAAAAAGAAGTGCTATTACGAATAAAGCCTTTGGAAATCAGATCTTCCATCTCTACAGGAGCCATACGATAGACCAGAATAAAAATTGGCTAAGCTCCAGGAAATTGTTCAGTACAGAACTTGATTTGCCTATTTGGTGGCAACCCCGATAAGTCTTCTAGAAATACCTCTGAATGCTCATTCACTACTAGAATCCATAGGTCTTGATCATTTGTTCTCACCTCTCCATCAGTGGCAAAAGAGTTTCCATAATACTTGAGTCTCTTCTTTTCACCCATGTATGCTTTCAAAATTCTGAGTGTAACTCAGAGGGCGGTATTGATGTTGATAAGATTGAGGGTAAGTGAAAGCCTGCAAAACACCATGTGACTATTGCGACCTTGCTTGAGTGTTCTGGTAAGAAAAAGAACCTGACTGGCTCTTCTACAGTCCCCCTTGAGAATGAGGATATTTTTGTAGATGATTAGGGCATTCCTTTTTTCTATAGCCCAGCAGGCCACAAGAATAACACCCTCTATAAAGATTATTTTTGCTAGCCCCAGAAAAACCAATATTATTCGAACTCCCACTATTCGAATTACCCTAGACCTAGGCTACCCACTGCCCATGATTCCTTCTAGTAGCTTTCATGTCATTAGCTTTATATTGGTTCTTCCTAAAATCCAGTCCTTTTTCGATGGCTTTTGGCTGCTCGGTAGCCACTATAATCTCAGGAAAAGAATGGAAGGTCTGTGTGCTAATTCTGTTGAAAATATTCTGATTCAGAGGGTTCCCGAATTTGGCAACTTGGTATTTCTCACTTCTATCTGGTCCAAGGGTAATACTTGCTAACTCCGTGAACTCCATCAGATACTCATTTACCATTCTGTTGCCTTGAATCAATGTCTCAAATTGGTTCATAATTTCATCATGTTGGTCCTCATTGGCATATTGGGCCTTAAAAAGCTATTAACAGTCCCCCTAGTTTAGACCTACCATGTTCTGCATCCGTTCTACTATCTTCCACTAATGAATGGCACTCCTTATAAAATGGGTGATAGCAAAAATAGGCCAAAACTCCAACGGAGTACCACCAGAGGCCCGAAAGTGCCTCTCCATCTCACGTATCTAAGAAATCACCGTGAGAGGTTCTGGTCACCCATTATACTGCTTTGATTGGAGACACATGAACTGCTAAAGATAATTAAACAAATCTAGTTGACATTTCCTCGGAACTGGAGGCTGATAGTATAGATTGCTTATCTGGGCTAATGCATACTATATTGCCTTAATCAAAAGAGTGAAATTAGGATGATAGGGAGGTTTAGCACTAAGCTAGTGCCTCAGAACTCGTCTTGGAGATATCTTTAAAAGTCTAAAATAATATGCCAAGCTATTAGTAAGATAATGGTGCATGCTTATTATAAAAACAACTTCAATCAAGTTCTATAGTGATACGTCCAAGCTATTATACTCAAGCTTTGATACTACAATTTCTATCATGACCCAAACCCCGGGCCAGTAATAGAAGTGGAATTTCACTAAGATGGAAACATTCTTAATTTATTTGAAAAAGGACTTAAAAGTTTCAATTTTATAAAATAGTCCATTTGAATAAAATATTTAGAATCTCATCTAGCGAACCTCTTCTATAATTCGTATATACTATTAAACATAGATCGAATAATAACTAAAAAATATAATTCAAATTTAAGTCCAAACATTGTCATCATCTATAACAAATATTAAATATCAAAATAACATACTTAAAGTTCACAGACATAATAGAAAGTAGTAATCTTAGTTCAATGCTAAATCAAAATCCAAACAATTCAAATACTACGACAACACCAAGTTTCTAGTATTACCAAGACAACGAACTACAATAAAAAAATAGCCTTTTAATCCTCTTGGTCACCAAAGTTGCATTGAACATAACCTGAGGAAAAAAGATAGGAGGTGAGTATAAAATGCCTAGTAGGAAAGTAGTTACCTCGCTTAAAAATATTTTAATGATAGAAAGTTCCTGCATAGTTAGTTAATCCAAAACATACATATATAATAGTCCAAAACCATTCAGTTTATATGCATATGACACAAATCAGCCTATATACATGAGCTCATATACTCTCATCTGTGGAAGCTCAGGATGATGGCACTAAGTGTACCTAATAGCCTGCTTGACACCTAAGCCCATACCTAGAGGAGACATATATTTCTCGCTTACCAAACTTAGTGGGGCAACCGTATTGTCTATGTCTGCCAAATAGGGAGGTAATCAGAGGAATCAAACTTCGCACGGGTTTATGGACTCCATACTGACACTGGGGTATGCAATGTCACACTGTAAACCTATAATACTAACATGGTACTCATATATGATTCTATAATATATGCAATATAGAATTGAAGTGTGAAAATATTCATGCTCTAGTTTTTTAATAAAATAAGCATATTAGGTTTTATAGTAAAACGGGTAACATAACGGCCATATTTTTGATATACCCAAAAATAATCAGTACTTAGAAAAGTCCTAGAGTAATATACTATATATCATACAATCAAATTTCATCGCAAATATTTAAAACAGTTCTAAAATCACGTTTGTCATCATATGTTGTATAAAGTAAATTTTACTAAAAATGTTGAAAAATAGGAGTAATTGTATCCTTACCTCACTAGAATGGCAATACCACGTTATTGGGATCTCAAGATGTCGTCGGACGATCATTCGGAGAGTCAGAAACCAATTCTAAGCCTTTGATCACTCTCTTGTGAAAAATCAACTTCTTAACGGAGCTTCAAATCCTCAAACAAACCTCTATACCGAATTTCTAGTACCAAAAATAGCTAGGTTAGACATAAAATTTGTCCAATTTAGGTCTAGACCAAAACTAGATCGGTGGCACATTAAACGAGATAAATCTTAGCTGTCCGATTTTGTTTTTTGTACTGGTCACCAAACATAGTCAATATATATTAATCTTCTCCATTTATTGAGATAATCCAAAAATGACATACAAAACACAATCCAACGGTCTGATTAAAATGTCAAACTTGAGCTTAAACTAACCAAAAATGACAACTTTTGAACCAGACAAATAGGGATCGTGAAATATATACCTTGATGATCCTTGCAACGAGACGTATCCAATAAACCCAGTTTAACATTAAATGGCAGACGAAATAGTTGCCGGTGACCGAAAGAGTTCGTAGTTCCTCGAGGTCATTGCTGGCATTTGGGGCTCCAGCGACTACAATAAGGACAGTGACATGCAGTTAGAGTTGTGGCTAGATCATAAGGACATGACAAGTACAAATACATAGAGTGCGGATCCTATTCAAGTTTTCATTGGTCTACTTACAAGAGCACGTGCAAAGAGATTCAAAAATGCATTAAGTGGGCACATTACAATCCATTAAAATTTGAGAGCAATTTCTCTTTGGTTCTTTGAGAACTTATTCGAACTTATCAGATTTCTCTGTGGCGTTCATCCCTTGACTTATCAATCGAGTTTTCTATCCTTGATTGTGGCATGATAAGTACGAATGCATAGAGTGCAGATCCGATTCAAGTTCCCATTGGTCCACTTACAAGAGCACGTGCAAAGAGATTCAAAAATGCATTAAGTGGGCTGATTCAAGACATTAGGGCTCAGGCATGCACGTGGAGGCCCATTGATGGAGATGAACGGATTTCTAAGCCCATAACAAGCTTAATTCAAGTGCAAGAAATTTAATTGGCCCATAGAAATCTGATTTGTTAAAACCTGGACACCAAGTCATAGTTTACATTCCTATTTTTGTTATTTTAGGTGCAAATTGGTAGTTACCCAAAACGATTTACTTGTTTATTTCTATTTGTTTAGTGGCGTGTAATAGGCTGAAAATTAAGAGAATAAAATCAGATTGATACCCTTTAATTGATGCCGAATTTAGGTAGTTATTAGATGGATAGTTTCCGACTTTCCTTTTCTGGTTTGGGTAAGTTACCTTGGGCATTTTAGGATCTTTTTAGGATTAAAATTTCGTAGCCTAGTCCTATATAATGTACATTTTTTATTCAATAAGATCAGATTACAATCCATTAAAATTTAAGAGCAATTTCTTTTTGGTATTTTGAGAACTTATTCGAACGTATCAGATTTCTCTGTGGAGTTCATCCCTTGACTTATCAATCGAGTTTTCCATCCTTGACTGTGGTGTCTTCCTTTATACCAAGGTTCACATCTTTATAGGTGTTGGGTCAAGGTTTTTCATCCGAATCTGATTATAGAACGGTCCTAGGCATTATCCTTGTTTCGGGTTTCGTTACAAGTTGGCAGGGTTCATATCACTAGGTCACGCCGGTAGTCCTTATGGCCGGACAGCGGCGCTGGAGTGCTTGCTCCTTCGGTTAAAAAGGAGAGAGAGAGAGAGAGAAAGAAGGTCAGGAGGAAGAGAGAGAAGGAAGAAGAAGAAGAAGAAGAGTGGCCAAGTGACCATAAGTATGGCATAATGCAATTTTTTTTCCAAATTATACATTGACCCATCTTTCAAAATCCTTGCAATTTAGTCCTTCCAGAAATTGAAATTTAGTCCTCATTTCTTAAAATTTTTGCAAATAAACTTCTCTGTTATTTAATCCAAAAATATGTAAAATTCTCAATTTATCATCTTAAAATCCAGGTTTTTACCGGAAGCCATCGCAGTGCTTGCTCGGACATTTGGATCTCTTATGATATTTACTCCTGATATAAATCACTTTCATTTTATTTATTATTTTTCGAACTATTTTCCTGTCTTAATGAATTAATGAGTTGGGATGCACCACACGTAAGCATCGTACCCATTATGTACATACTACACATGGGATGTACCTTATTTGTAGCATTATAAATTGTGATTGACCTTTAAGAAATCGAAGCATGCAATCATGAATTGGTTTTCATTTTTTTATTTCAGCTTAATGCTTATCATAGCAATAGCTGGAAATATTATTCTATGCACTGTAAATTAAAAGGTTTCTTTCAAAATTTTTTAAAAAAATAGAGTTAATTATTTGTATCAAACCCATGACTAAGCTAGAAAAATAGCGTGAGCAACGTGAAAAATTTTAGTTGCTTGACTGCCTGAAATTGCAAGCCTATAATCGAAAACATAATTTCAGGCAACATTTTTTATTTTTTAAAACAAAATGATAAAAACGAAAAAACAATAATAAAAATAAAAACAGGTGTTGCCAAACAATCTTCGAACAATCAAGATCAAAATTCCATGTTAACTTTGATATATATTAGTCTTGGTCAATTCTCAATGGGACATTTCCCAAGAAGAAAATAAAAATTATTCAACTCTCCCTCACACACATACATTGGGAGCCTCGTCTAGAAAAATTAACCGATGAAGGGATATATACATAAGATATCCATGAAAAAACGATAAATTAAAATCAAAACCCTAAAAAAAAAAAAAAAGAAGAAAAAGCTATCTGCACATAGGGCTATCATGAGAGAACCCTAGGTCTAGGTGGCTCCCTGAGGAGCAGCATCCGAAACCAAAAGCGTCGTCGTTTCTGTGACTGAAGAAGTAGTCATAGTCATAGTACTGGTGTTCTGACCTCTTGTTGTGAGGCTGATACGCCACCATCTTCAAGACGTTCTCGAACACAGAAACCGGGCATGGAATCCTCAAAACCCCGGTCTGTTCGAACCCGAACTCCTCCTCGGCCTCTCTCAGCAGCAAGCGAAACGCATGCCGACCCAAGTACTCGGTCGGAATCACGAACCTCTTCTGCTCTTCTCCCACGCTCACCTTCAAGTACCCTTTTGGAACATTAGCAGTACTAGCATTGTCGTTTGAGCAGTGATCATGAGTTGATGTCGTATGGGTATGTGATCTGTCGTTTAATGAGAGGGTTCTCTTCAAGAACTGATTAATGCTAGTACTAGCACTCTTGCTGCTGCTGCTGCTGGGCTTGGATGATGATGATGATGATGATGATGATGAGTTGGAGTTGGAGTTAGCGAGCTTTCTCCACTTCTTGAGGATCTGTTGAAGCCTGACGATGTCTCTGATCTTGTTAGGCTTCTTTGGATCAAGATCCATGGCGGAAGCAGAGCATATATATATATATATATATATATATATATATACTATGGAAGATAATAATAATATTTGCTCTGCTTCGTAATGTCAAATATGGAGATGGCTACATGCTATTTATAATATACTGGTGTGGAGGCCTCGGCCAATTAATATTTGAATAATAGGCTTACTTTACTATTATTATATTATTATTATTTTATTTTTATTGTTTATGAGTGGCACCATAGTACCTAGTCTCATTTAGAATATACTTTTTTTTTTTTCCTGCTTATAAATTTTATAAGAATACAAGATCGGTCACCCTTATATCCTTACGTTAATTGTGAATCCGCGTGTGTCAGGTAGATTAATAGATTCATTTTGTTGCGTGGATTTTGATCTATGAATCAACGCATGCAATATTTCTTCGAGTGGCTTTTCGTTTTTGAGTAATTTTTATTTAAAGAAACTAAAATTCAAATTTGATATAAGTATAGTCTATACCACTTTAACAAAACAAATGTTATAGATAAATTGTTCACGGGCTCATTGTGGTAGTTCCAATGCGGTGCCTACCAAAATTCTAGTAGAAAAAGATAATAATGTACTTACTAAAGTATTTAAATAAATAATAAATGAATACTAATAGAGCTATAAGAAGAGGAGAAAAAAAAAAGTAGAGAGACAAATGAGATTTTGCGTATAAGCGGTTTATCCTTTTCAAATAAATATGAAACTTATTTATAATGATTTTGTGATCCCTAAAATACTAAAATTGATGTTCACGTGTCTTTAAGAAAACATAAGGGAATTTCATCTACCTACTTGTTTATATAAGAGCGGATGATTGGGCTAAGTATCAACTTTTCTACAATTTGTACCATTCTTCATTTTGTTACTTGGCCGGAATTGTGTTGTTGCTTGATAGTTGGCTGGTTTCTCCCATTGTTTGTTATTGATCTCCCGTCATAGGTGTTTAGCTTGTCGGAACAAATCATGAACACCTAGCAGGTGTTGGTCTTCTTATTTTTAAATTTGGCCTCTTTAGTGTTCTAACAATGTTGTTTCCCAAATAAGAGTTGTTCGACTCATCCACATAGGTGTAAGATGAGGCTAGTACCTGATCTTCTAATCTTACGGACCTAGTCAGCCCCTTAAAGTCCTACTAGGTCATTTTACTTTCAAGGGGTTGCTTTTCCTTCCCCACGCTTAACCTTCTTGGTCTTTCTTGAGCAACTTGGCCCACAACGGGTTTTGGTGTTGTTTTAGGCATGTTACCATTGCATGTCATTTTTGACCCTGGTTAGACTCTATGTGCTGTTTCTGATTGGCTTGGAGAATTTACCACCAACACATCTTAAACTTACCATCAACACATCTTAAACTAGATTGCTCATGAATCTTCAACCAGTCTAGCGTCAATGATGACTCAATTCTCATTTGTTTTGGTAGATTGAGCGAACGCCTTATCAACATATTAGCCTGGTGATATAAGTCTAATTTAATTATTTTGCTAATTAAATTTCAAAATTTATGAAAACTACGTAATTGGATTTTATATGTGTATACATATATTGCACTAGTCGTTCTTATATATGTTTATCCTGTTTAATTATTGTAATTAAGAGGGAAAAAATACATAAGAAAAGGTCCTTTTATCACAATTTCTTTAAGCTAAACGTCAAGGAGGTTATTTTATCCCAATGGATTATGTAAGTTGTAACTAAGACATGCGTGACCATCTATCAAAGATTCAGAGTTAATTATTAGTTAGCAATATGGAATTCAATGTTATGCATGTGTCTCTATTTCTTTATTTATCAATTATGGCATAGTGTTTATGCTATTACGCTCGAATTTATTATTATTATCATGCTGCAAGCAAAAAGTAGCTATAAGAAAAATGTTTAAGTTTTTAGTAAATTTAATTTATAAAATTATTATATTGTTTAAAAATAATATCTAATGCTTGATAAATTACATATTGTATGTACTCTAAAATATTATTTTAGATAATTTATATATTTGAAAAATGATCATTACTTTATTTTTAAAATTATGCTTAAAATAGTGTTTACACAATAATTTTTAAAATATATTTATCAAAATTATTAACTTACCAAATGTCTTTCCCTCCTTTTTCTCTAGCTATTTTTAAAAATTAAATTTAGAAGTAATCCCGAGTCTGTGTGCCCAAACTATAAGGTATTTTTACATATACTGATTGTGTTTTCTTCTTGGTGTACAATTTTAATGACCGGGCAAAGAGTTGGAAATTATTGGCCAAAGAGAAAAGAAAACATAAAAAAATAATTAAATATACTAAAATATTACACAATTTGATTTCGACTATCCTCTTTGTCACCTGAGCAGATGAGCTGCAAGGTGCCAAGTATTTTATCAAATTTCATTATCACTCACAATCAATTTAATTTTGACCTTAATAGAATAGCAAAATTCATAACTTGGATTTTGCCAAAAAAAGAAAAAAAAATCTCGTCACTTGTTGTGAACAGAATTTTAACATCTATAACTAAAATATTGTTTGGGGTTGCATACGCTAGAGTATATATATGCCTGTACGGTATAGATTTCACTCACTCCGAGCTGTTCTTCTCTCTCTGAAAACATATTTTATTTCTGTAGCAACACCCTCAAATAGATTGAAATGTTTAAACCGGTATCGGGATTCTTTTTTTTTGGGTATTAAATTCAGAAATGACTTCAAGCACGGAGATTCAGAGTTAATTAATTAATAATAAGTTCATCTGAGAGTTAATTAAGTAATAATAAATACAACTTTTTCAGTTTTTCTTTTCAGGCAGTGGCGAGTGGCTTGACTGCTTTGGTTCCCGATGCAAACCGTCCCAACAGTCAAGGGAACTCGTACCGTTCAATTGTACTGTTCAAACTTTATTGTATTTTTTAAATGCCTTTGAGATTTACTGCCTTGATTCTCTCGAAATAAGGTATTTAAGACTCCAAGACCATCTCACGTGATTTTATTTCTTCCCGATGAAAGGTAAACATCATCGACGATTTTCACCCCCCCCAAAAAAAAAAAGAGGTAAACATCGAAGGCAAATAATCAAACAAATTTAAACAATTAAGAGCCGTTGAAACTGTCAGAGTTATGTCCTAACGGCGTATATTTTGGATATTTGTTAAATTACTAAAATGACATATTTTTATTTAAATTTGTGTATAATTAGAATGTCATTAAATATTAGAAAATTCTCGATTTATTTATGTGACCATAAATTTAGCATATAAGTGTTATATACATAAGGATTAAATTTATGGATAATAAATTAAATATAGTCTGTAATAATTAATTAAATTTTGAGATCTTTAATTAAATATTATTAGTACAGTCCATTAACATTGAGAATGTAATAGTCTTATCCGGACTATTGATGTGTTGACATCACAATGGAGGTACTTTATATAATTTGATTATATAGGACTAGACCAGACATGATTTGAATCTCACATGAATTCCGTTATCTGTTGAGAGTTCAAATAATGTCACTAGATGATCATATGTATATCAATCTTAATCCTGAGTAGTTATAGACTCCTATTTAGAACATTATGTTCTTTGACATACTTGTTAAAGGTTTGTTTTTAAACAGATCGAAATACTTGTATCTTGGGAGCATGATGAAATGAGTAGCTGGGAATATAGCTTACAGATATGGAATCCATTCATTCCATTAGGAAGCTAGAAAGATGATTCCCTCATGTATTGATTTAGGACTTGAACAGTTTGAGTACTCAATTTATAATAGATTTATAAATTAATTGTTCGTTAGAGAATCAATGGTACACAAGGATAAAGATGTAATTGGAGAGGTAAACGGAATATAACTTATCTCTAATTATGAATTATCTATAGAGGATTGAACTATATGTAATGATTAAATCGATGGACTGCTCGTTGTTTTCTGAGTAAATTAATTCTGTAATTTCAAGAGTGCAATTCCATATTTTTAGTGGAGTAATACTAGAATTAATAAATTAGACAAATTAATTAAAGAGCTTAATTAATTGTCATAATTTATTGGAACTTGAATTACAGGTCCATAGGTCCCCAATTCCACCTCTTACAAACACTGTACTAGATATTACATTGTTTCTGTTACTGCACACTTTGTCTAGATAAATAGTTTATCTATATGTAATTAATAATTGTTATTAATTAAATAGTTAATTAATTTTGAATTAATTAATTTAAATTTATGGAGAGATAAGTTTCCTAATTTGTTTAAATTTTGAATTTAAAAATATCTAATTATCAGATAATTAGATAAATAGAAATTTGGAAACTGACTAAAAGTGAAACACTCTTTTTTGAAGAAGTGAATTATCTG
>JXTB01000018.1:962492-1012189 GCA_002914805.1 Parasponia andersonii
CCTCCATAAACTAGAGAGAAAAATAAGAGTGTCTTCCTATTCTCTATAGAACAAACCCTTGCAATCTTATGTGTTGAGAAAATTGTAAGGGCTTAAAGTGTGAGTTTAAGAAATAGTACGCAACGCCCACACGTTCATCCAGTTGTGCTTGAGGCTTGGATTGGAAGATCGTGGTTGAGAAGATAGTAAAGCTAAGATCTGCTGATAGGCTACAAGAGGTATTAGATCTATTCTCTTTATATGTTCCTATTTGCTATGAATTAATACTATGCACTCATATAGTCAATTGTTTTGAGAAAATTTTTGAATGTTCCTGAGCCAATCTTCTGCTGTGAAAATCGTTTTAAATCCAACAATTGGTACCAGAGCGGTTATATGAGTATATAGTATTAATTATTTGTATGCATGAGTGAGTATTGCATTATTTTTTATATATATTTGATGATGAATGGATAAGTTATTATATGATAGATGTATGGTTGATATTTGGTCGTTAATTATATGGTTCCTTAGGTTTTAAATTTTTTGTAATTTATTTTGATTAGATCGTAAACCTTAATTTGGGGTATAGGCTTTGTTGTATTTTACTTTATGTTTCTTTGTACTGTACAAAGACGATGATGGAAACGCGCTTGAAGCCGACCCGTAAAAAAAAAAAAATATTTTTTATTTATAATATATATCATATATTAATATATATATTTATTATATAAAAAAATTATTTTCGTAAGTACCTGGTTTACGACCAGGTGCGTTTATATATATATATATATATATAAATATATATAATATTAGTTTATATATATATATAACATATATTAATATATATATAAGTTACGTATAAAAAAAACGTTTTCTTTTATATAATATAATATATATTAATATTTGTAATATATATAGTTTACGTTTTTTTTATTAAAAAAAACAATACAATTGGGCCTAGACCTAGGCCCAAGCATAAAATAATTATTTAGATATTATATGGGCTAGACAAGTTTTAAGAAAAATATTTATAGGAATATCACTTTTTACAAATATGATTTGTAAAGATACCAAAAGAAGAGAGGAGATGCAAGAAGTCCAGTGGATAGCATTGAGGCCTGCGTACTTTTAACTCTTTGTAATTTTATTATTTTATTGGGTTGTAATTTTCTAAGGGACCCGGTCAAATATCATTTTATTTTATTTTATTGTTATATTATATGTGATATGTATAACATGATCATGCATAATAACATGCTATTCATTATACCCACTCATAGTCATTTATGAATATCATGTATACATGTTATATTCACGCTAAAATAGTTTAGTTAGAATATGACTAATTTAATTAGATTAAATAATTAAATAGGAATAAAAAAATTGAATAATGTGATTTAAGTTTAATAGTTAAATTTTGATAATATCACACTTATTTAATTTAGGCTATCTTTATTAATTAGATTAATTAGATTAGCCAAATTATTCCTATAAGAACAAATTTAGATTTTTAGAAAATCTAGTAATTTATTTAGGACCAATTAGATTGGACTAATAAATTAACCTAGAAAATTATATTAGATATAATAACTAGGTTAAATAAAATATTTGATGTTTATTAGTAAAAACACATAATATTTTAAAATAATGAGTGGGAGAGGGGTATACGACAATACATCCCACGGTCTCCATTATTAATTAAGCACCGTGAGATTTAATTGGCGCCTAGAGACGCTTAGACTTCGTCCTCCCTACGGAGGGTGTCCATTTAAATTAATAACAAGGCTTAATTTCCAAGAGATAGGATTTTAGAATATATTTCAAAATTGACCTATCCTACGGCAGCAATTTTGAGTTAAGTTTCTAAAATCTGAAATAATGGGTCACACTCATGAGGATACAATTAAACTGTTAATAGTATCCTGACCATAAAACGGTAGTTAATAAATAAAAGAAAATATGAGATATTTTGATATTTTATTTATTAATTGAGAATGTCTCAATTTAATTAATAATTATATGACCTATCCTACGACGGCACTTAATTAGAGAAAATTGAATTACCGTGGAATTAGTAAATAATTTTATGTGTTTACTTACTTGTATCATGCATCATATTTACATTTTTTGTGATATTTATTTTCAAATATGTTGAATGTTATTTTATTTCAGCAAACATGTCAACTTCGAATCCCATTATCGCTTTACTCGCAAATGAAAAATTAACTGGGGATGATTTTATCAAGTGGAAAAGTAATATAAACATCGTGCTTGTTAGTGAAGACTACAAGTTTGTGCTTACGGAGGAATGTCCTCCACAACCTGCCGCTAATGCTACTGGTGCTGCACGAAAAAAGTATGAAAGTGGACTCGTGCTAATAATAAAGCTCGCTACTACATGTTAGCAGGTATGACTGACGTGCTTAGAGCTAAGCACAAAAGGATGGAGACTGCTTATGAGATAATGGAGTCCTTCCAGGCCATGTTTGGGCAACAATCTGATCAATCTCGTCATCACGCCATTAAAAAGGCTATGAATGCGAAGATGAAGAGAGGAACTCCAGTGAGAGATCATGTTTTGAACATGATCAATTACTTTGGAGAGGCTGAAGTTCACGAGGCTACGATTGATGACCGCACTCAAATGAGTATGATTCTGGAATCACTCTCACCTGATTTTCTTCAGTTCAAGAGCAACTATGTTATGAACAAGTTGAATTATACGATGACTCAATTGCTCAATGAACTGCAAACCTTCGAATCGATATTGAAAGATAAAGGTAAAGATGGTTCAGCAACTATTGCTGAAGCAAATATTGCAGTAGAAAATCCCTCTACCTCTAACAAAAATAAGAAGAGGAAGAGCAAGGGTGCCTCTGGATCTAAGCCTAAAAGAAGCAAGAAGGGCAATATAAGCACCAAGAAGAACAACTCTAAGGACAAAAAGCCTAAAGGAAAATATTTTCACTGCAGAGTTGAAGGGCATTGGAAGAGAAACTGTAACAAGTATATCTCCGAATTGAAAGAGAAGAAGAAAGGTAAATATGATTTACTTGTTTTAGAAGCTTGTTTAGTGGAAGAAGATTTATTTGATATATCTCCCTGGATAGTTGATTCAGGAGCCACTAATTATGTTTATTCTTCTTTTCAGATGCTTAGTTCTTCAAGGGAGCTTGCCGACAGGGAATTCATGATGAGAGTAAGCAATGGAGCCAAAGTTTCGGCAAAAGCAGTGGGAGTTGTCCATCTTTATTTTAGGAATAAATTTTTGTTATTAAACAATGTTTATTTTATTCCTGGTTTTCGTAGGAATTTGATTTCTATGTCAAGATTAATTGAACAAATGTTTGGTGTTTCTTTTCTTAATAATGAGATTATTATTTCTAGAAATGGTTTAAAAATTTGTTCTGCAAAAATAGAGAACGGACTTTACATGTTAAGGCCGGACGAACAATCACTGCTTAAAACCGAAATGTTTAAAATAGAATATCTTAAACCTAAAAAGCAAAAAGTTTCTCAAGACGACGATACATATCTTTGGCACCTTAGGTTAGGGCATATCAATCTAGATAGGATAAATAGACTTGTAAAAGATGGTTCTTTAAGAGAGCTAAAAGTGCACTTTACCAGTTTGTGAGTCTTATTTGGAAGGAAAAATGACTAAGAGACCTTTCTCAGCAAAGGGCAAAAGGGCCAAAGAACTGCTTGAGCTTGTGCATAGCGATGTATGTGGTCCATTGAATATACAAGCAAGAGGCGGTTATAAATATTTTGTCACATTTATTGACGATTATTCACGATATGCATATGTGTACCTAATGCAAAGAAAATCTGAAACCTTTGAAAAGTTCAAAGAATTCACAGCAGAAGCTAAAAAGCAATTAGGTAAGCCATTAAAAACTCTTCGATCAGATCGAGAAGGTGAATACCTTGATAGTGAATTCAAGGATCACTTACTGGAGAATGACTTCCTATCCCAACTCATAGCACGTGAAACACCACAACATAATGGTGTTGTAGAAAGGAGAAACCGAACATTGCTTGATATGGTTAGATCAATGATGAACTACTCTTCCCTACCATTCTCATTCTGGGGTTATGCACTACAAACCGTTGTTTACATTTTGAATGTAGTACCTTCCAAGTCTGTCCAAAAGATACCTTTAGAGTTGTGGAATGGGCACAAACCTAGTTTACATCATATCATCATATGGGGGTGCCTAGCATATGTACTAAAAGGAAAGACTGGGAAGCTAGAACCACGTACAGAGGTTTGTTTATTTGTAGGTTATCCAAAAGGTACAAGAGAAGGTTTGTTTTATAGTCCTCAAGAGAAAAAGGTATTTGTATCGAAAAATGCCACTTTTCTTGAAAATGAATATATGACTGACTTCAAACCTCGAAGTAAAGTTGTACTAGTGAAATTACTTACTGATCAGATCAGACCACAACCAACAAAAGTTGTTGAACGGCAAAATTATGAGATCACTATTCCAGATCAGAATATCTTGGCAACTCGACGTAGTGGGAGGGTTATTAGACTACCTGCTCACTACAGGAAAGTTAGAGAAGCACATGTTACTGTTTTCGATAGTAGCCAAGATGACCCATTGACATACAAGCATGAAATGGAAGATTCTGATAAGGAAAAATGGCAAGAGGCTATGAACCAAGAAATGGAATCCATGTATTCCAATTCTGTCTAGGAACTTGTAGATCTACCTGAAGATGTCAGGCCCATTGGAAGTAAATGGATCTATAAAAGAAAAAGAGGTGTAGATGGAAAATTTGAAACGTTCAAGGCTAGGTTAGTGGCAAAGGGTTATACCCAAAAAGAGGGAGTTGACTATAAAGAGACTTTCTCGCCAATAGCTATGCTTAAATCCATACGTATCCTCTTATCCATTGCTGCATGTTTAGACTATGAAATATGGCAAATAGATGTCAAGACAACTTTTTTGAATGGCTATCTTGAAGAAAGTATTTATATGGAACAACCAGAAAGTTTTGTAACTAAAGGCCAAGAGCAGAAAGTCTACAAACTACTTAGGTCTATTTATGGACTTAAGTAAGCTTCAAGATCATGGAATCTAAGATTTGATGAGATGATCAAGTCTTATGGTTTCGATCAAAATATTGATGAACCTCGTGTATACAAGTACATCAAAGACAATAAAGTGGTCTTCCTAGTTCTTTATGTAGATGATATTTTACTCATTGGGAATGATGTGGAAATGTTATCTAATGTAAAGAAGTGGCTAGCCGAGCAATTCCAAATGAAAGATTTGGGAGAAGCAAGTTATGTGCTTGGGATCCAGATTATTCGAAATCGCAAGAACAGACTTTTGGCACTGTCTCAAGCATCTTATATTGATAAGATACTCATTCATTTTTCGATGTAAAACTCCAAGAAAGGATAGTTACCTTCTCGACATGGAGTTATCCTTTCCAAAGAGCAATGTCCCAAGATACCTCAAGAGGAAGAGGATATGAGACGAGTTCCTTATGCGTCTGCAGTTGGCAGCCTTATGTATGCTATGTTGTGTACTAGGCCTGACATATGCTACGTAGTAGGGATAGTCAGTCATTTTCAATCAAATCCAGTATTAGATCACTAGATAGCAGTAAAGCATATTCTCAAGTATCTTAGGAGAACGAGAAATTATATGCTGGTTTATTCAAGTCAGGACTTGATTCCTATTGGTTACACTGATTCTGATTTCAATTAGACAAAGATACTCGAAAGTCGATGTCTGGGTCAGTGTTCACTCTTGGTGGTGGAGCCATTGTCTGGAGAAGTGTTAAACAATCCAGCACTGCAGATTCTACTATAGAAGCAGAATACATAGCGGCTTGTGAAGCAGCTAAAGAAGCAGTTTGGCTCAGAAAGTTCTTTACTGATTTGGAAGTTGTTCTAAATATGGATAAGCCACTGACTTGCGGTGGCGAATTCAAAAGAACCAAGAAGTCACAGGAGAGGAAAGCATATAGAGAGGAAGTATCATCTGATTAGAGAGATAGTACATCGAGGAGACGTGGTTGTTATGAAGATAACATCCGAAAACAACATTGCTGATCCTTTTACAAAAACGTTTCCAGCAAAGACTTTTAAGAGTCACTTGGAGGGTTTAGGATTGAGAGACATGTCTCACCTGCTTTAGGGCAAGTGGGAGATTGTTAGGGTTATGCCCTCAAAGCATGTATATTTTGGATATTTGTTGAATTAATAAAATGACATTTTTCTATTTGAATTTGTGCATAATTGGTATGTCATTAAATATCAGAAAATCCCTGGTTTATTTATATGGCCATAAATTTAGCATATAAGTGTTATATACATAAGGATTAAATTTATGGATAATAAACTAAATATAGTCTGTAATAATTAATTAAAATTTGAGATCTTTAATTAAATATTATTAGTACAGTCCATTAACATTGAGAATGTAATAGTCTTATCCGGAATATTGATGTGCTGACATCACAATGGAGGTACTTTATATAATTTGATTATATAGGACTGGACCAGACATGATTTGAATCTCACATAAATTCCGTTAACTGTTGAGAGTTCAAATAATGTCACTAGATGATCATATGCATATCAATCTTAATCCTGAGTAGTTATAGACTCCTATTTATAATATTATATTCTTTGACGTACTTGTTAAAGGTTTATTTTTAAACAGATCGAAATACTTGTATCTTGGGAGCATGATGAAATGAGTAGCGGGGAATGTAGCTTACAGATATGGAATCCATTCCTTCCATTAAGAAGCTAGAAAGATGATTCCCTTGTGTATTGATTCAGGACTTGAACAGTTTGAGTACTCAATTTATAATAGATTTATAAATTAATTGTTCATTAGAGAATCAATGGTACACAAGGATAAAGATGTAATTGGAGAGGTAAACGGAATATAACCTAGCTCCAATTATGAATTGTCTATGGAGGATTGAACTACATGTAATGATTAAATCGATGGACTGCTCGCTGTTTTCTGAGTAAATTAATTTTGTAACTTCAAGAGTGCAATTCTATATTTTTAGTGGAGTAATACTGGAATTAATAAATTAGACAAATTAATTAAAGAGTTTAATTAATTATCATAATTTATTGGAGCTTGAATTACAGGTCCATAAGTCCTCAATTCCNATATATATATTGATTTAATTAATATATAATTTATTAAATAGTTTAATAAATAAACATATATATATATATATATATATATATATATATATATATATATATATATATATATATATATAAAGGAACCCTAGCAGAAAATACAGAAGAGACTACGTATTATTTTCTACAGATCCTCCATAAACTAGAGAGAAAAAGAAGAGTGTCTTCCTATTCTCTATAGAACAAACCCTTGTAATCTCATGTGTTGAGAAAATTGTAAGGACTTAAAGTGTGAGTTAAAGAAATAGTACGCAACGCCCACACGTTCATCCAGTTGTTCTTGAGGCTTGGATTGGAAGATCGTGGTTGAGAAGACAGTAAAGTTAGGATCCGCTGATAGGCCACAAGAGGTATTAGATCTATTCTCTTTATTTTTTCCTATTTGCTATGAATTAATACTATACACTCATATAGTCAATTGTTTTAAGAAAATTTTTGAATGTTCCTGGGCCAATTTTCTGGTGCGAAAATTATTTTAAATCCAACAGAAACTTGAAAATGTACAAGACTATATGCCTAGTTATATTGGGTTTTCTACTCTAGACTAAGAGGAATAATTATCTTTTATGTGTATTGAGTAGGGTAAATCATTTTACTAATCTTTCAATTTGATATTTACAATTAAATATGTCAGAATGAATAAAAATTAAACGTTGATCATGTTTATTTGGTAACATCAAATCAAAATCTTATGGCAAATAGGCCCTCTCTAATTTGGAATCTCATTATTCAAGACTCCCGAAAATAATTACTGGTTCTACATCCTCCAAGTAAACAATTAGAAATTATGATTTGACTTAAGTTGTATGAAATTCAAACTAATGATTCGAAAAGATATAAAATTGTAGGTCCAACGTGATGCGCACTCTAAATCCACGTAGAGAGAACTTTCCATTAATTGATTAAGTATATAAAATAATCTCCATTTCATTAACTAAATATAAAATGCTTGAGTTCGTTGAGAGGTGGCATGCTTACACTCCACCAAGCCCTGAGCTACATAGTTTTACAATTATTTAACTATTATATATTTATCATTAATTTTTTAATCTTTTATCATTATTTAACCGTTATTATAATTTAATTAGTTAAAAAAATTAATAAAATTAAAATATATATTATTTAATATTTTTTTTTCAAATTTTATTATAAAAAATATACTTAATAAATTTTAATTTAATAAAACAATACATATAAAAAAAATAGGTATCAAATTGAGAATCATATATATCTCCCATTATGTTATTATGTTATGCTTTATGCTACTGGAAAGGAATTAAGGAGGTGCATACGGACAAATTAAAAAGCGATATTTTTACTTTTGACGAGAATCTAATACTTTTTCTATCATTTTATTTTTATTTTATTTTATTAGGAAAAGGATAAAAATAATTCTTTTAACATAATAAAACGATGAAAAGTAGTCAATTTACCCCTTATATTTATTATAAGTATGAATTTACCTTCTTATTTTTAACATTTATATTCAATTATTTTCTAGACCATAAATTAATTCTTCTTTTGTTTTATTATTTTTGACTTAATATTCAAATGCATCTATAATGATAATATTGTTCTTCTTTTGTCATTTCATTTTTGACTTAGTATTTAAATGCCACATAAAATAGTAAAACTGATATTTTTTTACCCCCTCAACTCTAACATCATTAAAAAATTATTAATGGACAATAGTCAGATAATCATTTTATTTTTTAAATAGCTAATAAATATTTTTTATTATTTGTTTATATTAGACATTTTCAAAGAGCTAATTTTTATGATTAAATAAATAAAATAAATATAAATAGGTGAAAAAAATAATTTTTTAATGATTATATATGTATATTTAAAACAAAAAATAGGCAAAATAGGAAAAATTTTGCATTAATTCATTAGTGTTAAAACATTTTTAGTAGTTATATAAAAAAAATACATATTTCTATATTTGAAAAACTTTCTAGAAAATAAAATTACTATTTAAACTCTTATTTTTATGAAAAATAGTCTTTTTGTTGGAGCTGTTCTTACCAACTGTCCACGTATCCTCGCTATCTCAGGATACTTTTGATCTTACTCCGGACCGAAGAGGCGGAGGTGGCCACTTGCAAAAATTCTCCGATGCTTAAGTCAGATATTTACTCCCGAGATTGAATAATAAAGACTAAGTTTTTTTTTTATTCGTAAAGTTTTTTATCTATCTATCGCCCTCTGTTTTCGGGGAGATATATGACATATATATATAATCCTTGAACCGAGAACCTGCCAGCTCTCAATCCTAGGATCGAGTACCCTTTTCTCATCATGACTTATTCCAGAACTCACGGGACGTGGTCACTGTAACCCCCTTGCATTGTCGTGATCTGCTTTCCGCCATCCCTTATGGTGCGAGCCTGGCAAAGGTGAGACTTTGACAATCCGTCGTTTTGTCAGAATGGTTTGCCCAATATGCACACCTACCCAGGATCACATTGAATGCCCTGTATGGGTCTAGAGCGGCGCGCTGCCCCCAATAATCTTCTGGCGGAAGACTCTCGAGCATTCTGACCCCTATCTATCAAGGAAAGAATTAGATTGGGCCGAACCTGTCCAAGTTCTGGGATGGATTCGGCCTGGCCTGCGACAATTAATGGGCCAAAGTCGAATCACGTGCGACTTATGTGGCTTTTAAGCAACCCTCTTAGACACGTGTCGAACAGTGTGTCAAACAGTGTGTCCCCTGCCATCTGTTCCGTCACTTAATCGTCCACGTAACGTACGATCTAGAAGTGGGTCCCACACTTTTCATTTCATTTAAGCTGCAACGGATTTGTGTTGATCATTGTCCATCTTCATTTCATCTGTATTCTCATTCAGTGTAATAAATTATCCTCGATCATAACGTTTAATTAAGTGCCCCGATGCCGATCTAACAGAATTTGCGGCAACTAGTTGAGTATTTTCAATAATTATCGTGCTTCTTAAGTTTTTGATTTCACTCATATCAATACTGTTTAATTACATCTAGATGTCTTGTCATATGTAATTGAAGAAAATAACTATTAAAATATTAAAATAGCAAGCGACATTTAGAGGACAACAAATGTCCAAATTCCAAATAAGAGGAGTTAATAATACACATGTGAGGTTTTCACATTCTATTTTTTTTTTTTTTCCTTTTTCCTTATTTTTTTTTTCTTTTTTGGGTTGTGCTAGTAGAAATAAATTGGATGCATTAAAGCTCTCTCTTAGTAGGTTTAGTATTATAGTGGAATTTATATTCGTCCCACCCCAATAAAAGGCAAAAATTGGAACGTAACATCACTGGATTATTACTTTCACCAAATAATAAGTTTTTTTTCTTTTTTATTATTTTGGAGAGTGGAGATTTGAGACTTTATATTGGGAGAGATATATTACCACTAAGCTAAGCCTACAACTATAAATAATGTGATAGTTTATATCATTTTGCAATTGTTTTAACGTATATACTAAATGGCATTGTTGTTGAAAAAATATTGGATTAGATTTTGTACATAGTCATGTCTTTATCTCAACTACCAATTTATCTCTAATTAACTTGAAAGAGTCCAAACTTGATGACACATAAAATAATGAATCTATCATAGAACCAGTACTTTTATTATAATCCGTTTGAATTTTGGACAGGTTATGTTTCGATATTACTGTTAGGGTTTATGCCCTAAAAGCATGTATATTTTGGATATTTGTTGAATTAATAAAATGACATTTTTTTATTTGAATTTGCGCATAATTTGTATGTCTTTAAACATCATAAAATCCCTAGTTTATTTATGTGACCATGAATTTAGTATATAAGTGTTATATACATGAGGATTAAATTTATGGATAATAAACTAAATATAGTCCGTAATAATTAATTAAAGTTTGGGATATTTAATTAAATATTATTAGTACAGTCCATTAATATTGAGAATGTAATAGTCTTATCCGGACTATTGATGTGTTGAAATCACAATGGAGGTACTTTATATAATTTGATTATATAGGACTAGACCAGATATGATTTGAATCTCACATGAATTCCGTTAACTGTTGAGAGTTCAAATAATGTCACTAGATGATCATATGTAGATTAATCTTAATCCTGAGTAGTTATAGACTCTTATTTATAACATTATGTTCTTTGACATACTTGTTAAAGGTTTGTTTTTAAACAGATCGAAATACTTGTATCTTGGGAGCATGATGAGATGAGTAGCTAGGAATATAATTTACAGATATGGAATCCATTCATTCCATTAGGAAGCTAGAAAGATGATTCTTTTGTGTATTGATTCAGGACTTGAACAGTTTGAGTACTCAATTTATAATAGATTTATAAATTAATTATTCATTAGAGAATCAATGGTACACAAGGATAAATAAGTAATTAGAGAGGTAAACGGAATATAACCTAGCTCTAATTATGAATTATATATGCAGGATTGAACTACATGTAATGATTAAATCGATGGACTGCTCGCTGTTTTCTGAGTAAATTAATTATTAATTTCAAGAGTGCAATTGCAGATTTTTAGTGGAGTAATACTGGAATTAATAAATTATACAAATTAATTAAAGAGTTTAATTAATTATCATAATTTATTGGAGCTTGAATTATAGGTCTATAGGTCCCCAATTCCACCTCTTACAAAATACTGTACTAGATATTATATTATTTCTGTTAATGCATACTTTGTCTAGATAAATAGTTTATCTATATGTAATTAATAATTGTTATTAATTAATTCAAATTTATGGAGAGATAAGTTTTCTAATTTTTTTAAATTTTGAATTTAAAAATATCTAATTATCAGTTAATTAGATAAATAGAAATTGGGAAACTGACTAAAAGTGAAACACTCTTTCTTGAAGGAATAAATTATCTACTAGTTTATGTATATATATATATATATGAATTAATTAGATTAAATATATATATAAGTTTACGTTTAATATATATAAAAAAAAAGTTAGTAACGTTTTTTAAAAAGGTTATATATATTAATTTGATCAATATATTATTTATTAAATACTTTAATAAATATATATATATATATATATATATATATATATATATACACATAAAGTAACCCTAGCAGTGAATATAGAAAAGACTCCGTATTATTTTCTACAGAGTCTCCATAAACTAGAGAAAAAGAAGAGAGTCTTCATATTCTTTGTAGAACAAAACTCTTGCAATCTCATGTGTTGAGAAAATTACAAGTGCTTAAAGTGTGAGTTTTAAGAGATTATACGCAACGCCCACACGTTTATCAAGTTGTGCTTGAGGCTTGGATTGGAATATCTAGTTTAAAAGACAATAAAGCTAGGATCCACTGATAGGCTACAAGAGGTATTAGATTTATTCTCTTTGTATGTTCCTATTTGCTATGAATTAATACTATGCACTCATATAATCTATTGTTTTGAGAAAATTTTTGAATGTTCCTGGGCCAATCTTCCGCTGCGAAAATGATTTTTAAATCCAACAATTACATGATGTTCATATGTCTAATTTAAACCAAAATAACAATAGTTTTAAATCACGGGAATATATGCTGCTCGAATTGTTTCTAATTTATTTAAATATGTATCAATTGAAAAGCATTCTAAATTTCACAATTGCTACTCATTTGTCCTGACAAAACAATTAATTTGCAGAATTTTAAACAAACAGTTGGAAAATGTAAAGAAGAGATAAACAATTTCTTATCGTGGTTCAGCATAACCGAATTGTGCCTACATCCACAGGACATGATTCAGCAAACAAATAATCCACTAGAAATATGAATAGGATACAAATACAGGTCTTATACACAAATCTAGAACTCTTTTCTAGTTTGTCGTCGATTTGGACTCTGATTTCTTTCGTAGAATTTGTTTCTTCAATTTTGTGCTGAACTCTCTTCAGCTGCCATTGATGAGCTTCCCCGTTTTGGCAAGAACAAGTGGTCTCTTATTGAAATCAGACCACTATGAAGCTCAACCTTCTCATCGGAATCAATGATGGACTCTATGGAGAATAGAAATACTTAGAACTAAATACTAAGGAAAAGAAACTTGCTCATATCACAAGAAGGATTTACAAAATATCTCTGAAGCAATACTTAAAAGACCTTCTTTCATCTGAAAAGAAGCTTACTACTTATATAGAAAAGGACATCATGACTCAGCTCAAAATTTCAGTTGTTATCGCAATATTTAAGTATGCAATGACTCAGATATATCATATAAACTCATTTCTAAAGGTAACATCTTGATAAAACAATTAGACACGTTGATTTGATATATAAATACGAATCAAACTCAGATCTAAAGGTTATATCTTGACTAAATAATTAGTTGCACAGTTAAGACATACGAAGTCATCTATCACTTAAAAAAGTCAAATTTAAGAGTGTCATCTTGATAGAATATGTTGAGACACACAGTTAACAAATAAGAACTCAATTCTCAACTAATGACTATAGACATGTTAGGCTAATTGTCTAGACCGATAGACCACTAGACTTAATATTTAACTATTGGAACCAGTTTGGAGAAGAGCTTCAGAATTTCAGCTGTTTCAGTTGAATATTTTGTCAAAACAATTTTAGAGAATGATTACACATAGTAACACATATATACATAGACTAAAAATACAACTGAAATATAGCTTTAAAATATTGTTCGTTACGTTGTAATGAGATCGTAAAGTGCCGGACGAAATTTTGCACTAACACTAGTGTAACAGGAAAACGTTATGATTATTATCTTGTAGTGGTTGATCATCGAATGCCTTTTTTTTTTTTTTTGGAACGCGGTTGATCATCAAATGCTAATACTACAGGGGATTTGCCTAGGAAATTTGATTGGGTTTATTTTTAGCTTATATATATATGTACGAAATTTATAATTTCATTTTTTTATTTCTCTTTTCTCTCTCTTAATTTGTTAGCATTTGTGTGTACTGACTTCACTACATTTTTTGTTTAATTTGATCATTTCAAGATGAAAAATAGGTTATTCTAAAAAAACAAAGAAGGAAAATTAGTATATATAATATCATGTACCAACATCAAGCATACTTTACACATGCATGATCAATCATTAGCCATGAGCACTTTAAGCACCAATATAATCGCGGTAATGAATGGCAGGTATGGGTCTAATTTCATATACAAGTTTATAATTGTTAGTACTATCATATCCACTTTATTAGTTGAAAATATTATCATATATAAACTCAGTGCTATATTTATGCATACACACACAAAGATCTGATGATTTTCCGCATAAAAGAAAAAATATATTTAGGCCTAAATAATTAGATTAGATTAGGGGAGGAGGGATTTCATGATCTGAATGGTTAGATTAGGTAGGCTTTTTGTGGCCTATATTAACTAGTTATAGTATTAGCAACTAAATAAAATCCTAATTAGCTGTCTTATATTAAATTGTACACTTTTAGATGTGTATTTCAGATGGGAATGGCCCTCCAATCAAAATTAAGTTGGCAACCACTGGGTTTCAATTATTCCATGTAATGACTAAAGTACTAAAGTCTAATTATGAGCTAATAAAACAAATAAATTTTAGTTTTCCCTAACTGTCTAAACATATGAACTCTTTGAAATTAAAGTTGTTTAAAAAAAAATTAATTGACTATTCGCCCCTCCGAATCTGTTTATTCCTGATTATTGTCCTGATCAGGCAATTAATGTACTTTCCACGTATTGTAAAAGAGTCATCATCTTTAGGTTAATATAAAGAAAGAACATAAAAAAACTTGATATGCATTATACAAACCATTCATATATATATATATCGAGAGAGAGAGAGAGAGAGAGAGAGAGAGAGAGAGAGAGAGAGAGAGAGAGAGAGAGAGAGAGAGAGAGAGAGAGTTTTCAATAGAAATTTTAATTTTTGCTCATATTTTATCTGAAAGTGACCTATAATAACAGGTTAATTTTTAAAAATTCTATTCTAACCCCAATTTATAAAGGAAACTAATTTATCTCTATTTTTAAAATTGATATAAATAATGAGTTTTAGGAATATTTCTTTATATTTATGTAATGGAATAAACTATTCTATTTAAATTTATGGACAATTTTAATCTTATTTTTCTTATTTTATTTTAATTTTACTTCTTTTAATATGAAATGAAATATCTTTTAGAATTTAATTTACTATACTTCATTAATATAAGTTTATACCATGATTCCTTTTAATTATTTTAAATAAAATTGTTACCTATAACACGAATTAATTTTTTTTTCATTTATCAAATTTTCTTACAATATGCATTGGTATTTTTACTTTTAATTTATTATAACATGAATTAAAAAAAACTTAAGACTTTAGTATAGGATCATGAGTTTATGTTTTTTTTCCTCTTAACATTAAAAAAATAAAGTTTGCTACTTTTATATCTTTACTGCGAGTAAACTTTATAGAGAATTAAAATTAATGAAAATTATCCCAAAGAAAAAATTAATGATAATTAGAATATTAAGAGTATGTTCATGGAATAGGATAAAATAAATAAAAACTAAACAATTAAAGTCATAGGTCACAAATAAGTTACTTATTTTAAAGTCATAAATAGCTTTCTATATTTAAATACGTATTAATTAGATTAAATTTTTATACTAGAATTACTAATATTATTATAACTATCAGATTATAATCTAGAGGCCCAAATTAAAGTAACCATTCATTCATGGAGCAAAAATAAAAATCTCTATTGAAAACTCACCCGCATATATATATATATATACACATATATGTGTAAATATATAACATATATATACACATATATGTGTAAATATATAACGACTATTGTGTTTTATTTAAATATAAACAGAAGGTTGGTTAAACATAATTAAGGTTCGATGTAGGCAACTAATACAACTATTAGGGTTGTCTAATAAGTGAGGCTATTAAGTAATCTAATTATGGACTCAGAAAATTACCTATTAAGTATGGACTCTGCAATGTGTGGGCACCTAATTCTAGTCTAATAAGAATTGATGTGGTCTTTATTGGCTATTAGTATATATGGACTGTGATACTCAAGATTCTCACATGCATAATAAGCCAATAATAAACATGTTCATATTACATAATAGACATATCAAGTAACTAGAATCAACTTTATAGTAAATTTCTCATTCTTTATTGTTAAATGCTTTCAATATGTGTTATTGTACTAATATTTGTCGAAGTATTCCTATGCAGTGTAAAGACTCAGTATCCTCAAAGAGAGAGAGCTAAGTGTGTAAGAAGAACAAAGAATATATATTCATGAATACAATACAATATGCTCATGCATTAAAATCAAGTTTGATGATAACTAGGTAAAATAGTAGTTTTTCAATAAAGTGCATTTTCACGCTTTTTGGAGCCAAATTCATTGTACGTTTAACACATCATAGCTTTAATTCAATGTATAGGACTCACTTATAATATTTTATTTGTTGGCTCAGGTAAGCACGAGGTGGCAGTTATTGAACTGAACTATGTTTAATTACACTAAGCTAGCTTAGGTTCGGCTTAATCGCGTAATGTTAATTTTGTGCGTTCTATTAATTAGGCATTGATACTATGTTTGTATTATTAATTGGAGTCAAATTGACTTATTTTTATGTTTAATGATTGGTTATGGGGCTAGATTCCAACAGATTACAATGAGATTGACTATATAGGATCATAAGTCAAAGTATGACTAAATTTCAGGTTTTAAGCTAGGTTTCACCATTTTAGTTTACACTTGAGTTTATAGGAATGACAACAACGTGGTGAGTAAGCCAAGAGTGATCTAAAGCTGGACACATGGATAGTTAGAGTGTGAAATACTGAAAATACCCCTTAGAATTTAAGTTATGCCTTTTCTTAGCCATTAAGTATTGATTTTTGACCAAATCTGGTCATTTCCTTCCTCTTTCTCTCCAGCCATGACTTGAACCACTCTAGCCACTTTCTATACTTCTCTCAACTCCCCTTAACTATTTCCAATAGTTTCCAAGTGGTAGAACTCAATTTGGAGCTCAAGAAAGCAAGATAGGTCCAAAGTAGTCAAGGTAATTCTACTAGTTCTTCTTCCTAGGTTTTGTTTTGTTTTTTTTTTATTTCAATTCTCCACTTGATACTACTTAAGTAATATTTCCTATAGGTCCTCTTGAGTCCTAAGATTCATTTCAAAGCCTTAGAAATCAGTTTTGTTGAAGTAGAAGGCAAGAGCTTCAACAAAAGTTTAAACTAGTCAAGGTGAGCTTTTTGTTGAATTTAGAATTGGTAATTTATTTTTATTGCTTTAGCTCTTGAATTAAAGCTTTTATTTGATGAATTAAGGTCTAAGGAAACCTTATATATGGCTGGAAACACAAAATTTAAGCGGAGGATCAAATTTAGTCTTAAAGCCCCAAAGTTTGCTACTTGTGGATTCAAGTGTTTTCAAGTATTTCCATTGTTAGAATAAGTTCCCCAAACTTGTAATATGATTTTATAAAATTGAAATGTATATTTTGTTGATCCTATGATGTAAATATATTTGTTTTGTTGCTGTTTAAGACAGTAGAAAAGTGTAAAAGTGGTTTTAAACTTTGTCTAAACGAAAGGAATTCAAATATACCTAGGTTGCTCTAAATGATCCTCTTTGAATTGTATATGTGGGAATTGGCTTGTTAATTATTATTACAGGTCTTAAACCTTAATTTTAATCATGTGGGGATGTCCTAAAAATAGGAGAGGTGCTGTCCAAATATTTTTAGAACCAAATGGTACCATTTAGAAGCAAATGGATTGGTTTTTATGAAAGTAGATGACATTTTGGTTCATTTTGTGATTAGGGTTCCTTTTTATGTAAAAGCTGTGATTCGGTCTTGTACTTATTTCTTTAAATATTTTATATTGTAGTGATAATTTTAGTAATAAAATTGACATCAGGTCTTCTACACACCTTGCCACAGAGGATACTGACCCTTTCCACTATTTTTTCTACCGGACATAAGGTAAGTAAAGATTTATTTTAATTGCATCACAAGAACAATAGTAGATACAAGATGTTTTCCTATATGTTTATGTGTATTATTTCAATTATATGTTATTTATATTATTGTTACAAAGCTTACAGATACATAAGCATGGCATGATCATTTAAGCATGATTTTCAAAGAAGTGAAGTTTTCCATACATTGGATTTAAAGTAGTACCATTGTACTAATTTTACGAGATATGTTTTAAGTACAAAGTTTAGTCTGTCTGTGTTGGGTAAGTATGGTTTACACAGGCATCCTTCCTGCATAGGTGGGCACGGCTTACCGACTGCCGGGGCTGAGCATTGTACTATGAGATTTATCAGGTACATTACTTAGTCGGTCTGCATTGGGTAGGTATGGTTCACATTGGCCATGTGTTTTCTTCCCACACAGATGGGCACAGCCTACCGACTGCCGCGACTTTGTAATGTACTCAAGGGCCCTATAAAGAAATGTTTTCTAAGAAAAGTGTATCAAAATGAAAAGTTATGGAAGAAAGAGTACAATGGGAATTTAATGAAGTTTATGCATGAAACATGTTCACGAGCATGCATGATCTTTACTTACTGAGTATTAGCTCATTTAGTTCTTGTGATGCAGATGATGAGATATATGATGTATAGAGTTACCGGTTGGCTAGCACACTTTCTTGTCGCTATGATCATACCGATGTAGACGAGCTTGACTTGTGGGCGATGTTTTCTTTGTATTTTGATATTTTGGTGTGATGTAAATATTACTGCGGATGGCAAGATAAATAGATAAAGACTTTTAGTTGTACTATTTTTAAAGACACTTTCAGAAAATAATGCCACGCAGGTTCTTTTGTTTTAGAGTTTAAAAGGTTTAAATTGGCCCAAATTTTTTAAAACTAAAGTCACGGTTTATAAAAGAGTAATGCATCCTAGTTTAACCTACATAGTCATGTAGTTAAGCTAGGGGGGTGTTACAAGGACATAGCTATAAGGGTTTTGGTCCCCAAACCAAATAGAACGTATGTTCTTCTCCTCTATCTCCATCAATAGAGAGAGTTCCATTGAGCATACATAGAGTATTCTGGCTATGAAAGACCTTCTACCCTTAAGCTCTAATTAATTAATCGTTTCCGCTTACGTGATCTCATCCTTTGCTATCAGACACAATGGATCCAGGTTAGTCACATGTTTTCTCTCGACAAATCTTTTTCTGACAGTTTGGCATGATAGATCCTATATTTATATTTGGTTTGACAATTCATTATGTATATCTAACAAGTGGTATCAGGAGCAGGAAATCATGTTAAATTGCTTAGGATAATCATGCATGTCTCTATTTTTGCGATATCTTTACTTATTTGGCTTTCTAGGTTTTAGATATAACATGTATGATTGATGAATTTTTCATGATTTTGTTGAGATATTGAGTGTTTGAGGGTTGAATTCTGAGTTTTGGCTCATAAAATTTATAGAAAATGGCAAAAAATTGCATTAGGATTGAGTTGTCTAATTTTAAAATCAGGTAGTTAACAGTAGCACATTAAGCTAGCCTTACAGTGCCACACTTGAGATGAGTGGTACTACAGCGCCACCACATAATAGTGATGGCGCCATGATGCCACACAAGTGGCACTACAGTGCCATCATAAAGATACGATGGCGCTATGGCACCATATACTGCTACCACAGCGACATCACCTAGGAATGAGAAGAATTTTTTTTCTTAGGTCAAATTGTTGACCTAATTAAGGTACACGGTCTTAGTTTTGGGTAGAATTGAGTCATTTTCGACTCAATTGAAGGAGTTCCAATCTGAAACTTAACTAATTAGCTTTATTTTCTTACCCTAGCTTCAGTACGACCTATACTTTATCCGTTGATAACTCTATTTTGCTTTAAGAGTTAATAAAAGTGCTTAAAACTCAGTTGGTCATCTATTAATATTAGTGCATTGAATTTTTCAGTTTAATATTTTGGGCACTTTGGTTATTATTTTCTTTGTACTATTTGTTTAAATATTTTTAAATAGATAAGTTGAAACAACATATTGCCAAAGTAACCTATATTGTATAGATTTATTTATTTTGAAATATTTGAATGATTATATATTTATTGTTTATGGGATAATTACTGGCCAAAGGAAGGTGGTTATTTGGATGAATGATGAGCACAGCTGCGGTAATAGATATGTGATAGTTATTAAATTTCCATGTGGACAGCAAAACGACCTAAAGGAAGATTTATTGTCTGATAGGATTTACTGTCAATATTTGATTACTGCACTGAAGAGTACCACTTACAAGTTAATAAGTCGGCCCAAAGAAAGACTTATTAATGTTGTTATGATATCTTATAATGGGAGCCCATCTTATATATTTATTTGCTATATGTCATTCTAGTATATCTTATTTTGTATATTCAGTTTATGACATGATATTAATGCGACTTGTTATTTTCTATTTTTTATTCTCTGTTTAGTTTTTACTTCATATATATCTGCAAATTTGAATTCAATTCCTGTGGTTAATGACACAAACTTCAAAAAGTGGAAAGAGAATATTATAATTGTGCTCGGTTGCATGGATCTGGACCTTCCACTCAAGAAAGAACAACCTGCTGCTCTTACAGATGAAACTTTTGCTATAGATATTTAGAACTTTGAGCAGTGAGAATATTCTAATCACATGAGTTTTATGATCATGAAACATTCTATAGCTGAGACTATTAGAGACATTGTGCTAGAGGTTGATAATGCTAAGGCATTCCTTGACACAAAAATTGTGAAACGTTTCCAAAAGAATGAAAAAATGAAAACAAGTACCATGCTGAGCGATTTGCTTGCTATGCATTACAAAGGTAAAGGGAACATCAGGGAGTACATCATGGAGATGTCCAATCTAGCTTCAAAACTAAAGGCACTTAAGTTAGAGCTGTCAGATAACTTGCTCGTATAATTAGTTATACTATCTTCCACCATAATACAGTCAATTTAAAGTGAGTTATAACACCCAGAAAGAAAAATGGACTCTTAATGAGCTCATATCTTCGTATGTACACGAAAATGATAGATTGAAGTGAGATAAGACAGAGAGTGCTCAGTTAGAAACAATCTCTCAAGATAAGTAAAGAAAGAGGACTAAGGATAAAGAAGCTATATCTGGGATTTCACATAATAAAGTGAAAAATAAATAAGATGAAGAATTAGCTTGTTTCTTCTATAAAAGAGCAGGATATGTGAAAAAAAAATGCCCCAAGTACGCCATATGATATATCAAGAAGGGTAAGCTTCTCAATTTTGTCTATTTAGAGGTCAATTTTGCTTTTATACCTAATTATACTTGGTGGGTAGATGCCAATGCCACTACTCATATAAGTAATTCTATGCAGGGTTATCTGTGGAGCCATCTGCTAAGTGATGCTAAAACAAACATTTATGTGGGCAACGGTGACACAACTATAGTAGAGGCAATATGTCTATTTAGGTTATAATTAGGTTCTGGTTTATTTTTGGATTTGGATAAAACAGTCGTTGTACCGTCATCTAGACGGAATTTAATTTCCATTTCAGCTTTAGAAAAATCTGATTATTCTTTTTTATTTAGAAATAATAAATTTAGTCTTTTTCAAAATTCCAATATTATTGCAACTAGTACCTTGATTGATAACTGTTAAGTGAATATTACACTTTACTATTCTTTCAAGCTTAAGAATTACTCGTCTTTAAGCTTATTTTAACCAATTTTGTTGTTTTTGGTGTATATTTCGGGTGAGGAGTCTTGAGCTAGAGAATACTGACTTTTGAAGAAAAATCGAGATTTAATCCAGGAAATTTAGCCCAATTGCAAGCAAAGATGAGAAAAATCAGTCTTAGTATCTCAGCAGAGTGAAGCAGTGCTACCAAATAGAGAAAAACTAGGTAAAAAGTAGGGGCTATAGTGCCAAAATGGCGTTGCAGCGCTTTGGCGCTGTAGCACTGAGAGTTCTAGAAACCTGGTATTGCAGTGCCAAGTGCACAGTGCCATAGAGCTAAGTGCACGGTGTCGTAGCACCAAGTTAACGGTACCTCATTGCCATGACATTAATCCCGTGGCGCTGCAACGCCAATTACACGGTGCTGTGGTGCCACCCTCTCAATCACCTTGGTGCCATAGCACCACAAAGCATATACATATTATAAAATTCTTAGATCGTGGTCGGTTTTACCTCTAGTATTTAACCTTTCTTCTATAATCAGTTAAGTAGAGACAAAGGGAAAGAAAACACCCTAGCAACCAAAGTTAGAGAGAACTAGAGAGGTTTTCTGAAGGAGACACAACAAGGAGTAGAAGGAACATGAGGATTCAAGAGGAAACTAGCGGATTGAACAAGCTTCAAAGAGTTTTTCTGTCCTACTTCTGTTTATTCTTTATTTTTTGTTGTGGACGTGTATCAGATTTATCATTTTTGTTGTGTTCTTCCTTACATAACTATGAACTAAATTCTTTCTCTAGGGATGTGAAACCTCTAATGTAATTCAATTGAGTTATTTTCCTCAGTTGTTCTTGACATCCATTGATGTGTTAATTGTTCTACCTTTCGCTTAAAGCTTTTGTTCATCTGGCCATTGAACGGATTGTTGTGTGAAACCTATATAAACTTAGAAAAAGGAGCGTACATTTGGACACAGGTTGTACAAAGTAGGATTACCTAGTCTAGGATGAGTTTACATAGGATAGAAATATACCTAAGTATCTTATGCAACCTTGGATGGGAATTACAAAACTTAATAAGTTTAATCAATTTATGTTAGGAATAACATACTATCTTGCCTAAGCATTTTCATCTATATCTTGGAAAGGAATTTGTGAATACTGTTGAATTCCTAGTTGTTAATTCTAAGTGGATGATTGAACGGTGAGAAAAATTAGTAATTGAATGATTTAGAGGAAAAATTGCATTTCTAGGCTTTATCTCATTATTGTAAAACTACCATTGGTTATTTAGTGTTAATTTATATATTTTTTTTATTGAATCCACTTCTTAATTTTATTTCAAAACAACTACTAATTGTCGTTTGGATAAATTATCAACTTATTTTGGTTAGTACTTAGCAGTTGTAATTTATTTGCTCTTTATGGGATTCAACACTCACTTACCTTCTATATTACTAGTTGTGACCCGTGTACTTGTAGTGTTTTGTATGTTAGAGATAGAGTAACAAGTTTTTAGCTCCGTTGCCGAGAAATACGGTGATTTATAGTTTGTTAATACTAATATCAAATAGTTTAGATTTAATTCAAATTTTCTTTGTTTTTGTGAGTATTTCAGGTACTAGAATTTTAACATTTATGTATGAGATAAGCAAGGAGCCTTGAATTCTTGCCTCTATACCCTGAAATTGAGTGAACCTTGAGGGAGCTTAGAAGATAGAGAAATCAGAGAAACAACTCTCAACCTACCATAGCTAACCAAGATAATGCAAAGCCACTTTGGGACTTTGCCATTCCCGTAGTCAATGGGATTGGTTCTAGCATTCGAAGACTAGCCATCAATGCCAATAACTTTGAACTAAAGCCAACTATTATTCAGATGGTGTAAGGGATGTGTCGATTTGGTGGTTTGCCTAGTGATGATCCCAACCAATACATTATGAACTTTTTGGAGATTTGTGATACCTTCAAGCACAACGAGGTGAGTGATGATGTTATTCATTTGCATTTGTTCCCCTTCTCTTTGAGGGATAAGGTGAAGAGATGGTTGAATGTTGTAGTCTCAGGATCCATCACCATATGGGATGAACTAGCTCAGAAGTTCCTTGCCAAGTTCTTCCCTCCGGTCAAGATAGCTAAGTTGAGGAATGACATTACCTTATTTGTGCAGTTCGATAATGAGTCTTTGTATGAAGCTTAGGAACGGTACAAGGAGCTAATGAGAAAGTGTCCTTTCCATGCAATTCCTAAATGGCTATTGATAACTCTATAAAAATAGAGTTATTTGGTATATTTTTGAGTCTTAGGATAGTTGTTTTAAAGGATAAAATTGTCTAGTTTAGGTGCTTTTCTTTATTTTATTTTGGTCTATGGTGTTTCTGATGTTAAAAATCTAATACAGTTAATATCTATTTTATTTCTATTAATTTTTAGTAAAAATGCTGAATTTAGGACTTGAGTTCTGATGAATTTCAATGGCAGCATTTTTGAAGGAAGGCTGAACTTAAGTCAAGACTAGGAGTAACTTTGCTGCAGTAATACGCTGAAGCAATACTGAACAGCAATAATTCTTTTTCTAGCTGGCATCTTTTACGCACAGCTGGTGCTGATAGCTAATATCAAATACCAGCTAAGGGAAAATGAAGCAAAAATGATCCTTACTCCATATTTGGCTGACACGTGTGCTAGGGTAGCTTACCTACTCTAATATAAAAGGAAAGTGTACTGAAGGAAGAAGATGGTGGCGGCTGAGCAGGAAGCAAAACACAGAAAAAGAAAGAAAGAGAGGAGGATAATACAGAGAAGAACGAGTGAAGGAGAGGGAGTACTAGCAGTAGGGAGCTGAAATTACCACTATCCAGCTAGACTTTTCCTTACCTTTTTCAATCTTCTTTGTATTTAAATTTTTTTCTATTCGTGGATTTTCTGTAATCTATGGAATATTTTGGACTGATGATTTTTGAGCCCCTGAACATGAGCTAAGTTTTCCTTAGCTAGGATTATGATGAATCTAAGGTTGTAATGACTGGTTAAGTGTTGTTTTAATATTATGAAAATTTTCTCTAGTTCATTCAAGTGAGCTTAGTTACTAATTCCTATTATTGCTTGGCCACCAATATTCAGGATAAATAAATTAGGATTAAAGCTGGAAAGATTAATCTTAATTAGATCTAGCTTGAATGATGCATGTTTCACTCATCTCCTTGGTAGATCTTTGAATTAGTAATGGTATAGGAATATATTGTTGCCATGTATAACCCAATGAAAATTGATGCTATAAATGGTGTTTTGAGAGCTGGGTTAGCATAGGAATATGTAAATCTGGTTTGAAGAACTTAAAACATAATAAATTTGGAAGATTGTTATGTGCTGATTGAATTTTCGGTTTACTGGAGTGATTTTGCCATAAGCATTGCCGCAGTAATTGAACCCAGATTTGCAACTGAGGAGCATTCAATAATCCCAGCTTAAACCTACTATTGGTTGACATTTAATTGATGCTTCACGTTAATTTCTGTTTGGTATTTTCATTTTTATCAGCATTCTTTAGTTTCTACCATTTACTTGCAAATCTTTGTTTCTTATTTCTTAAAACCTATCTAGTTTGACATTTAGCGTTTACAAATAATGTGGCAAGCAATCCCTATGGAGACGATACTTAACTTACTACTGTATTACTTGTTTGACACGTGCACTTATGTAGCAATTATAAAATTCACAACAACTATTGGTTCAGACTTTTTATAATGGTTTGATGGAGCATTTGAGAATAATAGTTGATGCAGTAGTTGGTGGTGCTTTAATGAGTAAATCTTATGATAAAGCATTCGATTTATTAGAAGATATGGCTGCAAACGACTACCAATGGCCTTCAGAAAGAATCAATTCGAAGAGAGTAGCTAGTATTAATGAGATGGAAGTCATTTCAACTTATGGCTACCTAAGTAAATGCCTTGACCAAGAAACTAGATTCTATAGCTGTTTATGGAGTACATGCTTTGCAGAGTTCAACTGGGGTTTATGAGCAGTGCGATGATGGTCATTTGAGTTCATTTCGTCCTATGAATATAGAGTCAGCTCAGTTTGTAGGCAATCACAATCCACTATAATGCAACAACCCTCACTCCAATTCCTATAATCCGGGTTGGAGAAATCATCCAAACTTCTCTTGGAGCAACCAACACTACCAAGGGCAGAGTTCTAATTCAAGACCAATACAACCTCCTGGATTCCAAAATCAAAGTCACTCCACACAAGAGAAGAAGCCATCAATAAAAGAGATTCTCATGTAATACATAGCCAAGAATGGGGCTACCCTTCAAAACCAAGCCGCCACAATGAGATCTCTAGAGACACAACTTGGTCAACTAGCTAATGCACTTACCAATCAATCATAAGGAAGTCTGCCTAGTAACACTGAGGCAAATCCAAAGGGCAACACGAAAGAGAAATGCAAAGCAGTGACTTTGAGAAGTAGGAAAGAACTACAAGAGATGTCAAAGGCTACTAAAGTGTTAGAAAAAGAGATTAAAAAAGAGAGTCAAGTTAAAAAGGAAGTTGCTAGACATCCTCCAATAACCATGCCACCAACATCTCCGTACAACCCACTGCTAATTTTACCCCAAAAGTTGTAAAAGAAGAAACTTGACCAACAATTCTCTAAGTTCCTAGAAGTGTTTAAGAAGCTTCACATCAATATCTCGTTTGCTGAGGCACTTGAGCAAATGCCTAGTTATGTGAAGTTCATGAAGGAGATCCTTTCAAAGAATAGGAGAATGGTTGAGTTTGAGATAGTGGCTTTGACCAAAGAGTGTAGTGCCATCTTATTGAAGAAGCTTCCACCCAAGTTAAGAGATTCAGGGAGTTTCACCATTCCTTGCACCACTGGTGAGTACTTTAATGGGCATAATTTATGTGATTTAGGAGCAAGTATCAATTTTATGCCACTTTCCATCTTTAAAAGACTTGGGTTGGGATAATGTAGACCAACTATGGTGACGTTGTCATTAGTAGATCAGTCTTTAACTTATCCTAGAGGCATTGTGGAAGGCGTGTTAGTAACGATAGACAAGTTCATTTTTTTGGCTGATTTTATTGTGTTGGACATGAAAGAAGATAGAGAAATTCCCTTGATTTTGGGAAGATCATTTTTAGCCACTGGGAGAACACTTACTGATGTCCAAAATGGTGAACTTATTATGAGCATTGACGATCAAGAGGTAAAGTTTAATGTTTTCAAGGCCATGAAAATGAATGATGATCTTGAAAATTATCACAGAGTTGATATCTGTGATTGCTTAGTTATGGAAACTTTTGAAACTAGTCATGTGACAGATCCTCTTGAAAACACAATTTTAAATAGGGGTAATGTGGTGTCAAAGGAAGCTAGAAATTTTTTGCATGCCATGAACACGTTCCCTTGCTTTGGCAAAATGAATTTTCAATTTGAGGCACTTAACACTCCAGCTAAAGAAAAACCTACCATTAAGCCTTTAATTGAGGTCCCATCTATTATTGAGCTCAAACCAGTGCTCAGCCACTTGAAGTATGCCTTCCTTGGTAAAGAATCAACTTTGCCAATCATTATTTCTACTGATTTGGATGAACTACAAGAAGAAAAGCTACTGAGAGTATTGAGACATCATAAAATAACCTTGGGATGGACAATTGTAGATGTTAGCAGTATTATCCCTTCCATTTGCATGTATAAAATCTTGTTAGAAGAAGAACACAAAACTTCTATTGAGCATCAATGAAGGCTAAACCCTATCATAAAGTAGGTGGTGACAAAGGAAATAATTAAGTAGTTAGATGCTAGAATCATTTACCCCATTTTAGATAGCTCTCAGTTGAGTCCTATTCAATTTGTTCCAAAGAAAGGAGGAATGACTGTAATCACCAACAAGAACAATGAATAGATTCCTACAAGAATAGTAACCGGGGGATAGTATGTATGGATTATCGGAAACTGAATACTGCCATTCCGAAAGATCACTTTTCTCTACTATTCATTGATCAGATGCTTGATAAACTAGCTGATCATGATTTTTACTGCTTCCTGGATAGTTACAGTGGTTACAACCAAATTACTATTGCCCCAGAAGACCAAGAATTGGCCATATTCACTTGTCCTTATAAAACTTTTGCGTTTAGAAGGATACCATTTGGTTTGTGTAATGCTCTAACTACTTTTTAGAGGTGCATGATGGCAATCTTCACGGACATGGCGGAGAAGTTTCTTGAGGTATTTATGGATGATTTTTTAATTTTTGGTGATTCATTTGATTCGTGCTTGGATAATCTGTCACCAGTGCTAAAATGTTGTGAAGACACAAACCTGGAATCCATCATGGTGCAAGAGGGAGTCATACTTGGTCATAAGATCTCTAAAAATGGCATTGAAGTAGACAAAGCCAAGTTAGAAACCATTGAGAAGCTTCCTCCTCCGGTCAATGTCAAGGGGATTCGACATTTCCTTGACCACGTCGGGTTTTATCAAAAATTCGTCAAGAAGAAGAAGTTCTTATATGATATGAGGTACTATTTATGGGATGACCTCTTTTATTTAAACAATCTGTTGATCATGTTATTAGGAGATGCATGTGCAAAGAGGAGATAGAAGACATATTCTATCATTGTCATGATTTAGAGTATAGTGGTCATTTTAGAGGAGAAAGAACTATTGCCAAGGTATTACAACTGGGATTCTATTGGCCATCATTATTCAAGGATGCCCATTTCTTTGTTTCAAGGTGTGATAAATGCCAGCGAATAGGTAACATCTCTCGAAGGAATGAAATGCCCTCACCCATAACTTAGAGGTTGAGATCTTTAATGTATAGGGGATTGACTTCATGGGACCATTCATTCCATCCTTTGGCAATCGTTACATTCTAATGGCAGTAGACTATGTTTCAAAATGGGTTGAAGTTATGGCATTACCTACCAATGACTCTAAAATGATACTCAGCTTTCTTAAGAAGAATGTCTTCAACCTCTATGGCACACCAAAGGTAGTAATCAATGATGAAGGCTCCCATTTTTGTAACAAGTATTTTGAAGCTTTGCTTGCCAAGTACGGAGTTACACATAGAGTTGCAACAGCTTAAGCAGCTAAATTATGATTTGTAACCAGCCGGAGAGAAACATCTCTTGCAGCTTAATGAGATAGATAAATTCTAAAATCACGTGTATGAAAAAGTCAAGTTGTACAAGGAACAAGTGAAGAGATGGCACGATAAGAAGATCATCAATTGGGAGTCCAGACTAGGTTAAAAAGTTTTACTTTTCATCTCTCGATTGAGGCTTTTTCTGAGAAAATTCAAATCTAGGTGGTCCGACCCTTTCACAATGGTAAATATGTGTCCACATGGTGCTATTAAGGTAGAAGATGCTAGTTCAAATAGAAGGTTCAAGGTTAATAGTCAAAGGTTAAAGGAGTACTTAGGCAGAGAAATTGATCAAGAGAAGTCTTTAATCACTCTAGCTAATCCTCAATGAAGAAAGGCTTGGTCAAGTTGGAGACATTAAAGAAGCACTAATTGGGAGGCAACCCAAACTTTTGAATTATTTATTTTTGGAAATTCCGGTGAGTTTGTGTTTGGTTGTGTTTTGTTGGAAATAAGCCGGATAAGCTACGCTAGAAGGGGTAAAAGTGCAGAAAATCTGGTTTGAGAAGACATTTTGGCATTGCAGCAGGCTAAAATGGCACTTCATCACTAGTCTAGGGTGCCAAAAATAGTGTGTTGATTCCAGAGTGCCACAAAATAGCGCCCTAATTTTATTTTTTTGCTCGTGCCCAAGCAGTGGCACCGCGGCGCTACCAAGAGCGAAAATAAAAAAAATAGCACATTGGTGTTGCAAGGCTAATTTGTGGTGCTATGGCACCATGCGCTGGAAGGTTGCAATTTAAAGGGAGCCTTAGCTCCCCTTCCCAACTAAAACCATTCTATCCCCCTCCTCACCTCCTCTTCTACCATCACCTCCACACATATTTTCTTCTCCCACCAAGCACCAAAACCTCACCATTTTCTTTCTACCATCAACCACTTCAACTTCCAAATACCACTGTTATCACACCATTTCATCATCTCCATCATTATTCGTCACATCCATAGTTGGTCCACCACTCTAACCATTAAGAGAAACTCTTCAAGTGAGTATTCCTTTTCTCATTTCTCACATTTTTGGTGGGTTTAAAATCTAGATTGGTGCTTTTGATTGCTTATTGTACATATTGGGTAGATCTTGATACATATACCATTATTAAAAGCTTAAAATTTCTATGCATATCACGTGTTCAACGAAAAGCTTCTAAGATGATTAATGCTTAGAAATGCTTTATTTGAGGAAGTTTTGAGTGAGAAATATATCCTTATTATTTCTAAGTAGGAGAGGAGTGATTTGTGCTCATTTATATTAGGAGAAAAGTTTTTTTGCAAGAATTTCCTTCTCATGTGTTTTTAGCATACTCCTCCAAGTTGGTGGATCTTGAGTGCATAAATAGATCATTTGGTGTGTCATTGAAGCTAGTGGTGGGTAATAAGAGTTGTTAATCATTGCGGAGAGCAATTTTGGAATACAAATAATAATGTTCACCTATTGATTAGTGGTGGGAAGTTGTGCTGGTTAAATCAATTTTCAAAAGTATACTAGAATCTTTTTATTGCAAAAGCTAAGTTGTACTATCAGCTGGGGAAATTTCAAAGTTCTCAATGTTAATATCATGGCACCTAAAAAGAAAGCTGCAACCGCTACTCCAAGTTTTGATCAAGACTGCTTTATTTTATTGGATGCTTCCAAATGATTTGAGTGTAAAAGAATAGTCATTCCTAATAAGGGTTTTGACATAGGTGAAGACAGCTTCCCTAATATCGTAGCTGAAATCAAAAAGAGAAAATGAGAAACACTTTGTGAGCAACCAAATGTCGGGGTACGGGTAATTGTACATGAATTCTATGCCAATGCAGCTGAACATAGAAATTGCATCACCAAGATGCATAGGCAAAATGTTTCATTTATAAGGACAACCATCAACTCTTGCTTCAAGTTGCCTAACATAGATAAAGATGATCTAGTTGTCTTTAAGAATGCACTAGACTACGATGATATCTTGAAAGTTCTATGCAAACTAGGGACTGATTGGATTTGGTACAAGGACGAGCAAAAATGTCTCAAGACTAAAACCATGTCCACCTCTACCATAGCTTGGTCTTATTTTCTGAATACTTGTTTGATGCCAGTATCTCATCACACTGATATCACGCTTGACTGAGCTGTCTTGCTTTATGCCATCATCAAAAGATTATTTATCGATGTTGGGAGAGTTATTCGATGCTCCATCGTTCATGCCATTCAAAAGGTAAGAATTGGAATGGTGTGCCAATCATTAATCACCGAATTATGCTCTCAAGGTAGAGTTGTTTGGGAATCTACCAATGAGCTCTTCCTTCCTCAGCATATCCTTAACCGCTTGATCTTGTTGAGATTATTAAAACATGAGTCAGCATCCCATTTTCCCATAAGAGCATCCTCTAGTAGGCAGTGCCCCAGTGCCTCAGTTCCTGAGTCTGTAGCTGAACCCAATGAAGAGGCTGATAACTCTGATTCATATTTTAATGATGAGTAGAGCTCCGTGCTACAACAGTTGACCTTAGTGGAACAAGGCCTTCAAGTACACCGTCAAGTCTTCTAACAGTTCAACCAGTAGTTTTAAGCACATCAACAATGGTGCCACCAATAGGCAATTATCAAGCCAACTGTATCAACATGATTGCCACCCACTTTGGCATGTATATGACTCAGTTCCCAATGCTGCCAGGACATCCTATGTACCCACCAATGCTGCCACACCATATATATCCTCTCCTCCATTCGTGCCAGGTAGTCAAAACAATGTGAACCCCACTATGGGGACCAACTGAGCGATCTCCCATTCGGTATATGTTTGTTCATCAACTGAGCAATCTCCCATCTAGTATGTGTTTGTTCTCTTTTATTTTTCCATATTTTGTCAATTGTGCTTTTGTCTTTCTTTTGTGTTCTGTTTAAGATTTTGTGGTGAGTTCTCCTTCATGGTTCATTTTTAGTGAGCTTCTAAGCTAGGTTATAGGTCGATGATAGGATTAGAAGTGTGTGGAATAACTCTTTGGAAACATTTAGTATCATGACTGTTTGTGTGCTTAAATCTGTTGTGGTTTTGCTTTGTAAATAGCTCTTGAATACATTTTGTACATAGTTATGAGCATTTAACCTTGAATTGCTAAATTATTTAGTCCTTTGTCATCTTAGAACTTGTTTAACTACCAATTAAGGTGAAATCCTAGATAGCATGAAAATCAAAGAAATGATGTAGGTCATCTTTGGACTGATTGAGCCTTTAAGGCCTACCTAAAGATTCAATATAATTAGTCACCCCTGTTGAGCCAATTCCTTAATCTTTTCATTTTTTCGAGCCCCTTATATACTTGACCAATAAATAACATCCCAAATGACCTCACTTCACATTATAGATGTATGAAACAAAAATTTTGAATTTGTGGTGAAGTGTGAGCAATTTAAGAAAAATGAAAAGTGGGAAACCTTTTTGAAGAGAGAAGTTTAGCTACCAATTGGTAGTTTCAAAAAAAAAGTTGAAAATACGTCAAAATATAAGTTTGAGGGAAATTTCTACAGTATGCTTGAAAGAGTTATATTTATTGACCAAAAAAGGCATATGTGACGTGAATAAGCCTAAATGATACTATTCCATTCGCACATACCCAAGCCTTAAATTATAAGCTGGTTAAAGACCTATTATTATTTGATTTAGTGCTATTCTACATTAGTGGAGATTGACATAAAAAATGAGCTTATAAGATGATTGTGTAACTCATATTGAGATAACTCTATGTTTGTAACATAAGTTTGTACAAAGCGACTTGAGTGTAAAAGGTTAAATATAAGCAACTACCCCACACATGCACCAAGAGTATAAACAGGGTAAGATCACTGCCATTATTGAAAATCCAAACTTTTGTGATGCTTTAGGATTTTATTGAGTTGTAAAAAAATTCTGTTGAGAGTTTTTAGACTAATTTAAGCTCATTCAGAAGCTCAGTTTGTGTTATCCTATTTCTTAAGTGAATGCAACAATTACTTTCAGTTGTTGTTTTGTTGTCTCAGCTCAAGGACGAGCTTTTGATTAAGTTTGGGGGAATTTGTCAAGTGGATTTTAAACTTAACTTTACCATTCTTTCAGTCTTAAGAATTGCTCATCTTTGTGCTCTTTTTATCCGATTCTGTTGTTTTTGGGGTATATTTCGGGTGAGAAGTCTTGAGCTAGAGAATACCAACTTTTGAAGGAAAATCGAGGTTTAATCAAGGTAATTTAGACCAGTTACAAGCAGAGATAGGAGAACTCAGTCTCAATATTTCAGCAGAGTGAAGCACCGCCACCAGATAGAGGAAAGCTGGGCAAAAAGTAGGCGCTATAGCACCAAAATGATGCCACAGCACCGGGAGCTCTAGAAACCTGGCATCGCAACACCAGGGAATGGCACCGTGGCACCAAGTACACAGCGCCACAGTTTCGTGGTATTAATCCCGTGGACCTGCAGTGCCACTTGCACGGTGCCGCAACACTAGGTCAGCTATTCCGTGGCATCATAGTGCCACCCTCTCGATTGACTTGGCACCACAATGCCACAAAGAGTAGAAATATTGCAGAATTCTTGGATCGTGGCCAGTTTTACCTCCAGTATTTAACCTTTCTTCTACAATCAGCTGAGCAGAGACGGAGGGAGAGAAAAGCCCCAGTAGCCAAAGTTAAAGAGTGCTAAAAAGGGTTTTTGAAAGAGACATAACAAATAGCAGAAGGAACACGAGGATTCAAGAGGAAACCAACAGATTGAAAAAGCTTCAAAGAGTTTTTCTATCTTTCCTTTATTTATTCTTTATTTTTCTGTTATGGACTTGTATTACATATATCATTTTTGTTGTGTTCTTCCTTATATGACTATGAACTAAACTCTTTCTCTAGGGATATAATTAAACCTCCAATGTAATTCGATTGCGTTATTTTCCTCGATTGTTCTTGATATCCATTGATGATTTAATTATTCTAACTTTTGCTTAAAGCTTTTATTCATTTGGCTATTGAACTGATTGTTGTGTGAAATCTATATGAACTTATAAAGAGGAGGAATATACAGGTTGAACAACATAGGATTGCCTAGTCTAGGGTGAGTTTACATAGGATAGGAATATACTTAAGTAACTTATGCAACCTTGGATGGGAATTACCAAGCTTAATGAGTTTAATCAATTTATGTTAGGAGTAATATATTATCTTGTTTAGACATTTTTATCTATATCTTGGAAAGGAATTTGTGAATATTGTTGAATTCCCAGTTGTTAATTCTAAGTGCATGATTAAACGGTGAGAAAAACTAGTAATTGAAGGAGTTAGAGGAGAGTTTGCATCTCTAGGCTTTATCTCATTATTGTAAAACTACCAATGGTTGTTTAGTGTTAATTTCCATTATTTCTTTTTTTTTTCATTGAATCCACATCTTAATTTCATTTCAAAACAACTACTCATTGTCGTTTGGATAAGTCATCAACTTGTTTTAGTTAGTACTTAGCAGTTGTAATTCATTTGCTCTTCGTGGGTTTTAACACTTACTTATCTTTTTTAGTACTTGTTGTAGCCCATATACTTGCGGTGTTCTGTGTGTTAGAAATACACCAACAATAACCTATATAAAATAGAAACTATTACCTCAATTAATGAAACTTTGCATGTCAAAAAATGTGGTACAAAAAGCAAAACCATTGAGAATTTTTCTATGTTATGGCACAAGCGATTAAGATAGATCTCTAAACAAAAAATACAACATCTTATGTCAGATGAAATTCTTGACGCAATTGACCTCACAGACTTCACAGTTTGTGTTGAGTATTATAAGAAAATAGATAAATATATGTAAATTAAGTGCTAATAGGAGTTCCGGTGTCTTAGAACTGATATATACTGATATTTGCGGTCTATTTCCTATGGTTTGATAGAATAGCTAAAAACATTTCGTCACATTCATAGACGATTTCTCTCACTATGGGTACCTATAATTAATTCATGGGAAGTCACAATCCTTGGACGTATTTAAAGCTTTCAAAGCTGAAGTTGAAAATCAACTTGACATGAAAATTAAAGCCGTCATACCCGATCATGGTGATGAATACTACGGTAGGTACGATGGATCCGATGAATAATATTCAGAACCCTTTGCTTAGTACCTAGAGGAATGTGGAATCGTCCTATAATACATAGTACTGAGAAAACCTAGCATGAATGGCATTACTGAGCAACGAAACTGAATATTTAAGGACATAGTAAAGAGTATGATCAGTCATTCCTCCTTACCTGAATCACTCTAGAGAGAAGCACTTACGACTGTAGTTTATATGCTCAACAGAGTATACAGCAAATCAGTAGCTAAAACCCCATATGAGCTATAGACAAGCAAGAAGCCTAGCATTAAGTACTTACATATTTGGGGTTGTCCAGCTAAGGCAAGGTCATACAGGCCACATGAAAAGAAACTAGACTCAAGAATAATAAGCTGTTGTTTTGTTGGCTACACTAAAAGATCAAGAGGTTTCAAATTCTATGATCCCTCTAATAAGTCCTTTTACTAGATGGATAATGTGAGATTCCTTGAGGATGTTGAGTTTGGGGAGGGGAGAGGTAGAAGATAAGGTAAGGGATATTATCTTTGAGGAAGAATTTGTTTCTCTTCCTATAGTTGCTATTGAAGGTGTTCAAGCTCCTTTACCTGACATTATTCAAGAAGCAAATCCAGAAATTCAAGACAATATTCCATAACTCCTTATCCTATAAAAGGAAGTTGTTCCTGAAGAGCAACCTCAAAAGAAAGTGCCACTAAGGATATCTATTAAGGAAAGGAGAAACATGATTCTCGATAATTATATCGTCTATCTCCTAGAATGAGTATCCAATCAATTTCATTCAAGCCAAACAAAGTTCAAAATTCCAACAGTGGATCACTGCCATGAAGGATGAGATGAAATCTACGAAAGATAATGACGGTTGAAAACTCGTCGAATTGCCAGTAGGAAAGAAATCTTTTAGTTGTAAATAGATTTTTAAAACCAAAAGGGATTCCAAAGATAATATCAAGAGATATAAGGCTCGTCTAGTTATCAAAGGTTTCACTCAGAAAGAAGGTATTGACTATAAAAAGAATTTTTCTCTAGTTTCTTCGAAAGACTCTTTCAGAATAATTATGGCACTAATACCCCATTTTGATGAAGAGCTACATCATATGGATATAAAGACTGCGTTTCTCAATTGTGATATTGAGGAAACGTTTTATATGATATAGCCAGAAAACTTTGTAACTAGAGATCCAAAGTCTGTGGTTTGTAAACTAAAGAAATTCATCTATGATCTCAAACAAGCATACTGTCAATGATAATATAAGTTCCATCAAGTTATTCCTCATTCGGTTTTGAGGAAAATTCAGAAGATAGATGTATTTATCAGAAGTTCAGTGGGAGCAAATATATTTTCCTGGTTTTATATGTCGATGACATACTTTGGTAAGCAATGATATAGGCTTACTATACGAAACCAAAAGATTTCTATCAAACAAATTTAAGATGAAAGATCTTGAGGACGCCTCTTTTGTATTAGGGATTAAAATACACTGATATCACTTTCATGGCATACTTGGATTATCATAAAAGAGCTATATCGGGTGTTTGATAGATTTAGTATGAGTAAATGTGTCCCAGGAGATACACCCATTACAAAGGGTGATAAATTCAATCTTATTCAATGGCCCAAGCATAAGTTTAAAGCTAAAGAAATGTAGAAGATCCCTTATGCATCTGTAGTAAGGAGTCTGATATATGCTCAAATATGTATGTGTTCGAATATAATGTACATAGTTGGAGTACTAGGCAGATATTTAAGCAATCCTGGTATAGCTTACTAAAGAGCAGCAAAGAGGGTTTTAAGATATTTATAGAGAACAAAAGATTATATGCTCACTTATCAGAGATCTGATCATTTGGAAATCATTGGGTATTCCAACTCCTATTATGCTAGATGTCTAGATAGTAAGAGATCCACTTTAGGCTATTTTTACCTGCTTGTTGGAGGAGCTGTATCTTGGAAGAGTGTTAAGCAGACGCTCATAACTTCTTCTACTATAGAGGCAGAATTTATAGCTTGTCATTAGGTATCAAATTAAGGGATATGGCTGCGGAATTTTATCATCGTGATGCAAATTGTCAATGGCATTGAAAAGTCATTAAAGGTTTATTGTTATAATAGAGCCGTTGTTCTATATTCCAATAACAATAGAAGCTTGTCAAAGTCTAAACACATAGACATTAAGTTTCTAGTTGTTAAGGAAAGAGTTCAGAGTCACCTAGTGTTTATAGTATATATCGGAACTAACTCCATGTTGGCAGATCCGCTTATCAAAGGTCTAACGCTTAAGGTGTTTCATGAGCATACTTCTCATATGAGTATTGTACCATTTCAGGATGTTCAAGATTAGTGGGAGTTAGATTTTACGAGTTCTCTTATAATAGACACGTTCATTATTTGATATCAATAAAGTGATGGTTTTCTTTTATATTCTGAATTCATATTTTATTTTCTTTCTATCTGCTATTATGCACAAAGTTGCAGTTTTGTATAAGGTGAAAGACTAAGATTGATTCGTTGGAATCATAAATTTGGACCAATTTGAAATAGACATGTAAGATCACTTTTCATGTAATTTTCATACCACATATCCATACTTGATCTATGTCATTGTGTGTATTGATTTGATAATCATTGATGGATTTAGTTGCCTACCTAAGTACAATAAAGGCCGCTTTGGTTTCATGTTGATAAACAAGATGGTTCAAATTATCTTAAGGAGTAATTTCTTAACAAACAACAATAAAGTATGCACTCAAGTTTTCATTATATAATTATTTTAGGAAAAACTTTTATAGCCCAAATGGGAGATTATTACGTTATACTCATGTACCCAATATGTGGGCCACATATTTTTATAACAATTATATTATATTATGGCTGTCTAATAAGTAGGACTTTTAAGTGATCTAATTATGGGCTCAAGAAATTATCTATTAAATATGAATTCTGTAATGTATGATTACCTAATTCTAGTCCAATAAAGATTGATGTGGTCTCTATTGGCTACTAGTATATAAGGACATAACTATAAGAGTTTTGGTCCCCAAGCCAAATATAGTGTGTGTTCTTCTCCTCTACTTCCATCAATAGAGAGAGTTCTTATTGAGTATACATAGTGTATTCTGGTTGTGAAAGATCTTCTACACTCAGGCTCTAATTAATTAATTGCTTTCGCTTATGTGATCTCATCCTTTGATGTCAGATACAATAAATTTAGGTTAGTCATAGGTCATAAATAAATTACTTATTTTAAAGTCATAAATAGCTTTCTTTATTTAAATACTTATTAATTAGATTGAATTTTTTATACTAGAATTATTACTATTATTATAACTATGAGATTAAAATTTAATAACCCAAATTAAAGTAATCATTTATAGAGTAAAGATGAAAATCTTCACTCATATATATTATCTATATACACATATATGTGTAAATGTATAACGACTGTTGTGTTATATTTAAATATAAAAAGAAGGTTGGCTGAACATAATTAAGGTTCGATGTAGCCAACGACAACTGATATAACTATAGTAAATTCCTTATATACGATGTACTATTCATAATGCATATTAACTAAATAACTCTCTCTCTCTCTCTTTCCAAAAAATTAAAAAGAAAATCAGATAACTCATATAATCAATCACAATACAATATTATCATTCAAAAAAAATCACCATTTTACTTTACTTTTTATGGAGTTGTGTGTACGTTATTTATATTTTGTGTACTATTTTCTCTTTTTCGCTAAGAATCAATGTTTAGTCAAATGATTAGTGTTGGCTTGTCTTTGTAATTTTATGTTAAGATTGAATAGTTATTAATTGGAATGAAATTTATTTTATTAAAAAAAAAGGAGAAAAACAATACAAACTAATTCATTATCGTCTTGGCCAGAGATTTGAATTAATTTGTAAGACGATTAATGCGTTTTATTTTCTTCATGCTAATTTTCATCTCTAGCTAACTGGATGCAATATTATTATCTCTATCAATATTAGCTAGGGTGTTGGAGGACTAATCCATTACTGGAACTAGAGTTTAGACTTACTCTAAAATTCATTTCAATTTTTTTATACGTTCTTATACGAAAATTCGTATGCTATTGTTATAATTAATTATCTAGTGCATGCCGGATGGGATGTATTATCATGTGGTTCAAAATTAGAAACTGTACCTTGGTTAATGTACGCTCCACGTTGGTAGCACTTGGGCTCGCTCATGTGTGGCTCCGAGTTATATGGGCCGTGCTTTGTGCTTCTCTGTTTTTATCTTCGGGAAATTGACGCATTGAGGCCATTTTTTAGGCCTTTGGATTATTTTAAACTGCTTTATCAAAATGACTTTTCTAAACCAACTTAGGAAAATGAAAGTCTAAAATGCCATTCAATTGTACTTTGTTATAGTTATTTTTTATTATACTTTTTGTAATAAAAAATTTGAAACTATAAACCCTACTACCCCACTACTGACCCTGTAAACTCCAACTATAGTCTCATTTTTTTTCGATCAAAATCGCCAACTATTCAGGTACGAAATTCATATTAATTACGTAGATTATTTGACTATCATTTGTTATGGTTTATCATATATTTGTGATGAGTTGTCATAATTGAAGTATGTATGACTCATAATGTATGACTTTAATATATATAATATCTCATGCAAGCTAGATATATTAAATAAAATTTGATCCTGGAAAGTTGAGTACATATAAACTGAGATAGAAAAAAATATAGCAACGAAATCATGTATGAATAAATGTTACAATTCATTGCATATTTGTGTCGAGGTATCACGTTTGAAGTACGTTCTTTATAATTTTGAATTATCATTTATTACCACTCGTCACAAATATATGACTCTAAGTCATATTAAAAAATGTAATATCTCAAGCAAGATTGATATATTTAATAAAAATTGATCATAAATTGGAAACTTAGGTACATATAATTGGGATAATAAAATATAGCAATGACAATTTGTTAGTTTTGTTATTAACCTATGGCTATCACAAAATATATGATGTTGCATCACAAATTGTCTGATTATGTGTTCGTCTGATTCTTTGTCACAATAATCAATCACAGATTATTCGTCTACAATGTGAGCATTTTTGTCTAACAGCCTCTTCACTATTTGACAGTATCTTTTTATTCTTAGTCATTTTATCTCATTTGGGATTAGAACCAAAATACTCGTAGTCTCTGTCCCATGATAGTTATTGTTGTCCTATTTACTATTGTACTTTAGGAAAATAACAACACTGCCCATGTCTATAAAACATAAAATTTTAAAAATTAACACAGATCAACAACTACTTAACATATTATGTAACAGTAACTCACAATGTTCTCAAAGAAGCAAACCAAATATTGATTGTCAGTCACAATAATATGATTATCTATCAAAAAAATATTCTGCATCACACATTTTATGTGTCCTTTTTTTTTTAATTAAAATTAACTTATATACACTGGCTTCTTCTAAAATAAACGTAAATATCAAACTATGACATACTATGTCTTTGTATCACAAATTTGTGACAAATGATCATAGTCAGATCTTGGATCAATATATTGACGTAGATCTAATGACTAACTGATCCATATCCACTTAATTCTATTATATCTTCCATAAAATAATTTCCAATATATTATATGACAAGAACTCATAATGTTCATAAAAAAGCAAACAAAAAAAATATGTAAACCAAATATTGAGTATCAGTTACAATAATGCGACTTTCTGTCACAAAAGTTATATATTTTGCATCACATATACTCAACGTTCTTTTTTATTAAAATAAACTTACATACATTGCTTTCTTTTAAAGCAAATATAAATATCAAATTATGACGTACTATAATTTCGTGTAACAAATTTATGATAAAAGATCACAACCAGATCTGGATTCATTATATCGACATAGATCTAGCTAGATCTGATAACTAACAAATCTGTCCACAATTACTTCTATTATCTTCTATGTCCATTAATCTCCAATAAGAACAAATAAGTGACCAGAAACCAAAAAAAAACACATACTTCTTCCTCGTAGAATCAATGTGACCAAATAAGACGAAATAAAAGTGAGAATGAGAGACTAAGACATTATATGGAACTATTATGGCCGAAGTTATAGTGGATGGAGTTGATGTAAAGGGAATATGGAGTTATGGTTGAGAGAGAAAGAGAGAGAGATTATGACGTACTATCTCTTTGTATCATAAATTTATGGCAAATGATCACAATTATATCTGGGTTCATTACGTCATCATAGATCTGGTAACTAATAGATCTATATCCAGTTACTTCTACCATCTTCCATACCCAAAAACCTACAATAAGAACAAATATAAGTGGCTAGAAACCAAAAAAAACATACCTTTTCCTCATAGAATTAATAGAACCAAATGGGATGTTGCGAGAGTGAGAGCAAGAGACTAAGACTTCATACGGAGCTACGATGGCCGAAGTTATGGTAAACAGAATATTAAGCTATGGTTGAGAGAGAGAGAGAGAGAGAGAGTGTGTGTGTGTTACAAAAATGGAAATCAATGAAGATGAAAGGAACATGTTGGGAAAAAGTGAGGAGAAAAAGCAGATATTTACAGATGGATATATTCGGAAAGTTAAATAATTCTCTTTCCAAAACGAGCTAAAAATGTCAGAAATTTAGTCCAAATAAGTTATTTTGAAAAAATGGTTTGAAAAAGTCCAAATGCCTTAAAAATGAACTATTTGCATCAATTCCTCTTAATGAAAGCCAAACCCACCAAAACAGGTGGATTTCTTACTAACCCAAATATGAAACCCACGGCCCACAAAAAAAACACAATTTTTCCTAATAAATGATCAAAATTTGTCATTTTTTTAAAACAAAATAACATTTATATTTTTATAAAACAAAACAGCCCAAATATATGGTATTTATAGGGATCAAGGACAAGATTCCAGTACAACTAAATGCAACAATTCATATTTCTGGACAACCATGTCATATTCCTCAGCTTTCTCATTAATTTCAAAATTTGGAACTCAATATATCAAACATCCTGTAAGAGTTAAATTGCATTAATTTACCTAATTTGCTCGTATTAGATTTTCAAAGTATAAGTATTTCGGTCAATACTACATTTATTTCATTTCATTCTAACATGTAATCAAACATTATAATTATATTCTTATGTGTAAATAGAACAATAAGAATATCTGTGCTGTTCTTTTTTTATATACCTGTCGGTGCAATTTTTATCAACTGTCCATGTGTCTTTGGACTGCTAATGCTGTATCTACCAACTGTCCATGTATCCTCGCTATCGCAGAGTACTTTTGACTTCAAGTTGGATCAGAGAGGTGGGGGTGACCACCTGCAAAGACTCTCCAATGCTTAAGTCAGATATTTACTCCTGAGATTTTGTAGCAAAGATTACGTTTTTCTCTTGCTTACAAATTTCTATCTTTCTCTTTTTTATATCTCTATATATGTACATGCCAATATCCTCAGGGGGACGTATAGCTCATATATATATATATAGTCCTGGAACTGAGAACCTTTTAGCTCTCAATCCCAAGATCGAGTACTTTTTCTCATCATGACTTACTCTAGAAATCACGGGTCGTGGTTACCATAATTTCCCTTATATTGTCATGACCTGCTTTCTATCGTCCCCTATGGCTCGAGCCTAGTGGGGGCGAGACTTTGACAAACCACCGTTTGTTAGGACAGTCTGCCCAATGCACACATCTACCCAAGATTGCATTAAATGCCCTATCTGGACCTAGAGCAGTACACTGCCTCCAATGATCTTTTGGCGGAAGACCCTCGAGGCTCCTGACCCCCAACTGTTGAGGTAAAAATTAGATTAGGCTGAACCCGTCCAGGATCTGGGATGGATTCGGCTTTGGCCTCTGATAACCCACGGGCCCGTACGGTGTCACGTGCGACTCATGTGGCTTTTAGGTGGTCCTTCTGGACACGTGTCGGACGGCGTGCCCCCTGCCACCTATTTTGCCACTTAAACGTCCATGTGGTATATGATCTAGGAGCGGGCCCCACAAATGCCCCCATTTCCCTACTTGATGGATTCGCATCCATCAAGTAGGGAAATCGTGCCTCCAGTCTGCCAATTCAAAGGTTATGCATAGCTCATTACTATCATTACTCCCCAATTACTGATACTAGTACACGCCAACCCGTGTCACAATTTTTTCAAATTTTGAAATTCTAACACTTCTGATTTCCTTACACTGTTCGCCTCTACGAAAAACCCTTAAGCTTCCCCCTATAAAAACTGCACTTGTGCTCATTTCTTACTTTACCAAAATTCCCAATTGCTCTTGCTTCCTTTCTTTCAAAATTTCCGGCTTTCTCGAATATTAGGGTTCTCGAGTCCTCTTTTTTCTTGAGATTTTGCCCTCTTCGATCGCATCCACGACAATGGCTCTGAACCAGAGTCAGCAGCTCTGCCCCATCGCAGATTCTGAGCTGGGCTCATTAAGGAGGCAGCTCTGCTTCCCTGGCGGAGTCACCTTACAAAGGGTTGATGGGCCCAGTAGACTAGTACCTTCACCCCTCCGTCCCCGAAGGCTCTATTGTCCTGGGGAGGAAACACCTAGAATGGCTGCGATTTCCCCTTCCTCACCTAGTCCACCAGTTCTTCAGCCTGACGGGGATTCACCCGATGCAGTTGAACGCTAATGGGATCATGATCCTGATAGGGCTCTCTACTCTGTCGGTCCTCCTCGACATGCATATCAACCTGGAGGTGGTCTTCTATGCCTGCAAGCTCACCCTCATCCCCAAAAAGAGCTCTTACTCTACTTTCTTCCTCCAGCCGCTTCCAGGGTGCCATGTTTTTAGGGGTCTGCCGAGATCGGACAAGTAGTGGAATTCTTACTCTAGGCTATATGCCGTCGGAGGGGCGTGATGCTTTCCTTGGGTGAAAGGGGAGCGTTTCAAAATCCCCCTATTTTTCCTGCAAAGTAAGTACTGAGTTATGCTTTGATTTTTGGGTTTGAGTGAGCTTTGCCCATTTTTACTCATGATATCTGGCCTCGTGCAGCCTCTGTGGAGGAAAATAGGTTCGAGCCGCAGCCGTCAGCGGGGCGGCTCAAAGAGCTGAAAGGGGTCATCGTCTTCGGATCCCCAGGTGATGAACATGATGTTGAGGATGGTCTCTCATCTCCCTTTCCCACTGGATATATGGGTCATCTCCAAGCACCTCCGTAGCCAGCAAGACGCTTCAGCTATGAACTAGTTCTGTCGGGATGAACAGAGCCACATCGCCATGGTGGGTCATCATATCACAGCCTCAAGCCAGTTGGCAAGCTCTGACGACAAGCCATGAGCTTGAAGAGGCGGTGAAGCTTATGATTGAGGATTACGTTAGGTTCCGCAACGAGGAGGCTGCTACCCCCAAGAGGGTTAGGGGTGAGTTTATTCCATGTCTTAAGGTTTCGTCGATTAGGTCACGGTTGTGTTCTAATAAGATCGTTTTCCTTTGCAGGTTCGGAAGCTAGCCCTTCGACAGATCCCTCCTCAACCAAGGGGAGTACCGTCCTTCACAGAGCCCGATCCAAGGTCCCTGCCGATCAGCATCTAGTAGTGTCCTATGAGGACAAAGCCAGGGGGCAGGGAGTTGTCGCCCTAAGAATGGGCTCAGACGATGAGCTAGAGGGTCTGTTTGTGTCCAAGGGTGAAGCGCACATGGTGCCTTCTGCCGAGGCAGGCGGCCCACGACTCAGGAGACGCTGGCCATAAAGAAGCACCTTCGAGCCTGCCAAGGGGGGTTGCTGCACCGGCTCATTTTGGCCCCGGCTCAGGCTCGAAGGTAGGCACGGGGTCTGGTGCTGTTTGCTCCCGTGGGGAGATTGTCGAGCTCAATGGAGGGGCTCCGAGGCTGAAGTCTCAACTATCTTCCCTTCCCCTTATCCCTATAAAGCGGGGTCACAAAGTCGACCCGTTCGAGGGAGAGGAAATCCCGGTGGGGAAGAGAGGCAGAACTGCCCCTTTTTCCGACAGTGACGATGACCGGGCTACCCTGACCGTCATTAAGAGGAGAAAATCTATGCGTGGCGAACCGTCCGAGCACGTTGGTCAGGACAAGACCGAAAAATTACAGCCAGGCGGGTCTCGGAGGGAGGTGGTAGCTGAGGCCGCTGAAGTGGCAGTGATCATGGGGACTCCTTCTGCTAAGGGTGTGCCACCTCCAACTATCATCAAAGGTGCGCTTGGGGATGCCCTGCTTTCTACCAACCCCATCTTCGCCATTTTGGGGGGAGAAGGTGTCCTCACGGTCGGCGGGGTGGAGTCCCATTCCTCGGACGCGGATGATGCCCAGGGAGAAGGTCCAGCTGCAGAGTTCGAGCTTGAGGCACTCACCCTAGAGAACGTAAGGCTCGTTGCTGGTTGCAGCATTGTACAGGTTCGGCTCGCTTGGCTGTCATCTCCATGTTTTCAACATCTTTGTTAAACACTGACCCTTTTTTTTTTAATATTCTGCAGTTAGCTGCCGTCCAGTCTTTCTATTCTTATCGTGTCAGTGAGCTGACTGGGCAGCTGAACGCCCGTGCTATAGCGGCCGAGCAGAACGAGGGCGGACTTCGACCTGTATCGAAGCCTGGACAAGGCTAGGGTCAGCAATGCGGTGGCCCACGCTTTGAGTATCGAGAGGGCTAGGCGTGAAGAGCTGGTTGCCAAGTTGGCCGAAGTAGAGGGGAAGATCCAGTCTCTTAAAGCAGAGGTCCCGGGTCTATGCTCGGAGGCCGAGGCTACCAGATTAGCCCAAGCCGAGCTCAAGGTCAAGGAGCAAGAGCTGCAGATCATAGGGGCTGAGATGGGGCTGGCTTTCATTGCTCGCGACAGAGCCGTCGACGAGGCTAAGGAGGCGAAGGCCAAGCTAGAGGCCCATTTCCTGTAGTGCAGCCAAGCTAGAGGCCCATTTCCTGTAGTGCAGCCTCGACCGATCCAACGAGATAATCCGACATCTCTCTTTAGATCATAGTAAACTGATGGAAGCTCATGTGTAGTTGTCTTGCAAGCGTAGTGAAGATCTCACCGATATTAACACTCTTTTGATTGACTTGTCACAGCAGCAAGCAGATCTGAGGCTAGTGGCATTGAGAGATAGGCTAGCATATGTAGAGAAGATGAAGATAAGGTAGCAGAGGCAGGTGGACATCTTTTCTGCGGAGAGCTATAGGTCTGGCTGGGAGAACAGGGAATTTGAGGGCCACGCAGAGGTGGTGATGCCAGACCAGTTCGATTAGTAGAAGGGTATCGAGAGGGACCACTACTCTGTCAGGTACTACATGCAGCAGTTAGGGGACGAGATTAACATCATGTACGCTGCTGATATACTAAAGATGCTCGATGAAGAGAAAGACGGGCCATCTACATTTGCCTTCGTCATCAAAGAGATTGTCCTTACTTCCAGTCTGCCAGAACAAGCCATAGAGGTTCCTAGGGGTCAGCCTGGTCCTGACACTTCAACTAGCGGAGGGTCAAGTAAGGTCGTCCTATCTAGCGACGACTCTGAACCCGACGTGCTGTTCTCGACCGAGGCTGGGCCGAGTGTCGAAGCTGACATTTCTCCCCCCATCAGAGGTAATTAGGGGCCTTCGCTCTTTTGTGTACTTGTAAAATATTGACTGTGCAGTGTAAAGCTGGCCCTTGTTGCGAGCATCTGTTTAAATAATAAAAACAGTGTACTTTTCTCACGTTTATTCTGTTTTTTTTTCTATTGCCCGTATTCATGGTCAGGGACGGATATCTTATACAATGCCATTCCCTTGTCAACGGTCCAGCCAACCTCTAGGTCTGGCCCAATCGTATATGATTTGGAGTTATTAGTGAATTTCCCCCGTGCTTTGACTGACAAGATTAGCTCTAGAGATCGGAATATGAGTTCCGGCTCATTCGGCTTTGAGGATATATAATTTCTGTCATTACTTGTCTTAGTAGAATTTGATCCGTGCGTATGGCTAGACTTCTCCAACCCTAAATGGGAATATGCCAGGAACCAGCTCTAAGGATTAGTTGACAACTGCTTGAACCCATCGATGCAGAGGAAAAGGCGTGGGCTCGGCTCTCACCAGGAGCAAAAAGGGTGTTACCACTCTGATGTGTCCTTGCGAGTCCGTCCAAGACCTGCTCCTGACAGATAGAGATACTGGGTCCTTGTCCCTATCGACCATGCATTCTGCAATTTAAGCAATAATAAACAGAATTTGCTTTCAATTTCTATCTTCGCGTTTGGTCTAATCTGGGCCTACTTCCAATGGGTAGGCCTTGGCCCTGTTTACTTTCTATCCATACGTAGCTAAGGTGCTCCCTGGGGAAAGGTCTACTTCCAACGGGTAGACCCTGGCCCTGTTTATCTTTGGCTTATGCATAGCTTACGTGCTCTCTGTGGAGGGTCTTATCGCTCAACTCCTCCCCACCGCGCATGTATTTATTGAGGGTCGGCGGCAAGTTTTTGTTGCACAGCCTGTTGCCCTTCGTATATTCTCTCGGGTCATTGGCAAGCATTTTATTCTGCGATGTGATCCCCATAGTATGATCTTTAATGAGGTCTACTGGCATGCATTTTATTGCGTAGCTCATTCCTCCTCGTACGTTTTCTCAGGCCATTGGCAAGCATTTTATTGCGCGATGTGACTCCCATAGTACGATCTTTGTTAAGGTCTGCTGGTAAGCATTTTATTATGCAGCTTATTCCTCTTCGTACATTTTCATGGGCCATTGACAAGCATTTTATTGCGCGATGTGATTCTCATAGTACGATTTTTATTGAGGTCTGTTGGCAACCATTTTATTGCATAGCTCATTCCTCTTCGTACGTTTTCTCGAGCCATCGACAAGCATTTTATTGCACAATGTGATTCCCATAGTATGATCTTTATTGAGGTCTGCCGGTAAGTATTTTATTGCGTAGCTTATTCTTCTTCGTACGCTTTCTGGGGCCATCGGCAAGCATTTTATTACGCGATGTGATTTCCATAGTACGATCTTTATTTGCATGAATAGTTCAAGGGGTCTGGCGCCAGGGGCAGACCTTTTTACATAGCAAAATAATGGATAGGTCTGTGTAGCAGACATCTTGATTTGTTTTGGAATTAGGCTATTTAATAATACAAGCATTTATATGTGTCTCACACGTGGTATTTCTTCAAATGCTGGGCATTCCATGTGTAAGGTAGGCTCTCCCTGGGCTTGAGCTCCTTTAGGACGTACGCACCATTGTTAAGCACTTTGATCACCTCGTAGGGTCTGACCCAGTTAGAGTCTAGCTTCAAATAATTTCCTATTCTGACCTTCAAGACTTAATCTCCAGTGTTGAACCGACAAGCGTTGACTTTCTTTGCGTAATAAGACCAGCTTGCTGGTGGTACGAGGCCAGATAGATCAGATCCATGTCTCTTATTTCTCCAAGGAAGTCTGTGTTGCAGCTTAGTTGCTACTCTTTCAATGGGGCGTCTCTTACCACTTCGGAGCGAAGGGTCGGGAGGCCAATTTCGGTCGAGATCACATCCTCTGACCCGTAGACCATGGTAAATGGTGTTCTTCCCGTTGATCTCTGCTCCGTGGTTCAGTGGGCCCACACGACGACCGGTAGCTCTTCTAACCACCTTCCTTTAGCCTCTTGCAAGTTCTATTTAATATTGCTGAATATAGCCTTGTTTGTTGCCTCTGCCTGGCCGTTCTCTTAGGGGTAGTTTAAAGATGAGAAGCTGAGCTTTATATCATACAAATCACACTGCTCCTTAAGCTGGGCGTTTTGGAACTGAGTGCCATGGTCATCATATATCTCTTTCGGGATTCTATATCGATAGATTATATTTTTCCAAATGAAGTTGATCATGTCTGCTTTATTGACGGTTGCGTAGGCTTCAGCTTTCACCCATTTGGTGAAATAGTCGGTGGCTAGTGATAACTCTATGAAAATAGAGTTATCTTGTGTATTTTTAGTCATAGGATAGTTGCTTTAGAAGAATAAATTTTATAGTTTAGGTGCCTTTCTTTACTTTATTTTAGTTTTTGGCATCGCTGATGTTTAAGATCTAATCTAGTTAATTTCTAGTTTATTTCCTTTGATTTTTATTAGAATTACTGAAATTTGGTCTTAAGCCCTGCAGAGATTAAATGGCAGCAACCTAGAAGGAAAGCTGAACTTAAGTGAAAGCTGGAAGCGACTTTGCTGTAGCAACACGCTAGAGCAACACTGAACAGCAGAGTCAACTTCCAGCTGGTATTTATTTTGAACAGCTGGTGCTGACAGCCAACAGTAAATACCAGCTAAAGAGAAATGAGGAAAAAGTGGTCCTTACCCTTCTATTTGGCTGACACCTGTGCTAGGGTACCTCATTTACCCTAATATAAAAGGAAAAAGGAAAGAAAGAAGAACTGGGGGGAGGCGGCTGAACAAAAAGGGATACACGAAAAAGGAAAGAAAGGAGAGAGAGGGAAGAGTACAGAGAAGAAAGGAAGAAGAAGAGGAGGCGTACTGGCAGCAGCAAGGAGCTAACTCACCAGCATCCATCTAGCACTTTCTTCATCTCTTTTAATCTTCTTTGTATTTGATAATTTCTTTTCCTTTTCTGGAACTT
>JXTB01000018.1:1018655-1078679 GCA_002914805.1 Parasponia andersonii
AACTAGTATTAATGACTTCTAGATGCCTAATATGCAATTAGAACATGTTTATTATTGGCTCTCTTAATTATGTGAGGAGTTGGATGTTACATCTTTGAACTAGTAATGGTATAGGAATATATTATTACCATGCAAACCCATTGAGAATTGATACTATAAATGATGTTTGAGAACTAGGTTAGCATAGGAATATGTCAAATCTGGTTTAAAAGAACCTTAAACATTTGAATTCGGAAGATTAATATGTACAGACTGAATTTTCAGTTACTGGTGTGATTTTGCCATAGGCGTTGCTGCAGCAATTAGACCCAGATTTGCAACCAAGGAGGATTCAATAATCCCAGCTTATCCACACCACTGATCCACAATCACTTGATTAGATCTCATTATTTTCTGCTTAATATTTACTTTTCTGCTTGCAACTTTAAATTGTTGCTATTTTATTACAAATCTTTATTTCTCATTCGTTAAACTAGCTTGTTTGACACTTAGATTTTACAAATAATTTTGGTAATCAATCCCTGTGGAGACAATACTCACTCACTACTATATTACTTGTTTCGGCACGTGCACTTGCGTAGCTATTGTAAAATCAACAACAGCTAGTAAGATATATCTTCTTCCCCTGGGCTTCTGGGGAGCTCTCCGATGATGTCCAGACCCCACTTAGCGAAGGGCCAAGGAATTATGTTCGAATGGAGCTCTTCCTCAGGTTGGCATTTTAGGGGGGTGAACCTCTGGCACTTTTCACACTTCTTGACGATCTGGGCTGCTCGGTCATCATATAGGGCCAGAAGTATCCAGCCGTTAAGGCCATGTTGGTGAGGTTACACCTGCCAGAGTGGCTGCCACACACTCCCTCGTGGATTTCCTCCATCAGTTTCTGTGCCTCTATGGGGCTTACGCACCTCAGCATTGGTCCCATCATTGACTTTCTTTACAGTCCGCCCCCCACAATCGAATATTGGGCAGCCTTCAGTCTGATTGACCTTGCTTTTTAGGGGTCTATAGGCAGGTTTCCCGATGCCAAGTACTAGGCAATGGGTCTCATCCAGCTTTCGTCTTCAGAGTCGGTCGTGAACACGTGGCATGCGGGGGTCTCCAAAGGGTCTCTCGTGTATTCGCCTTCTAGTAGAATCTCCGTGTGTTTGGTCATTCCCCGATCAACGCACTTTTAGCCGTCGACCTTTTGGTTCATCTCCCTAGGTATCAATTCGATATCGAAGTTGCTAAAGTAGGCTTTTGCCCCTATTTTCCTGGAGAAGTACCTGTGTAATATGGGCTCTTTTACTTCGAAGTCTCCCATAACCTGACCCACGATTAGCTGCAATTTAATCCTTACCGCGATGTTCTCTATTCCGAAGTGTAGAGCCAGTTCAAGGGCTTGCAGCAGTGCCTCGTACTCTACCTCATTATTCATTTTCTGGAAACCAAGTCTCAAGGTTTTCCCTACCTTGAGCCCTGCTGGGGCCTGCTGGACTATTCTGATACCTGACCCCAAGGCATTTGTGGATTCGTCCGTGTAGAGGGTCCAGGTTGAAGGGATGTGAGTTGGAGGCATCTGTATCGGGTCGCGTGGCTCCCCGAAGGACTGGATTTCTACTAGGAAGTCTGAAATCACTTGCCCTTTCTTTGCCACTCAAGGCCAATACGCGATGTCGTATATCCCCAACTCGATGGCCCATTTGGTCAGTTGTCCTGATAGGTCTGGTTTGGCCAAAATTGCCGAATGGGGAAGTCCGTATACACTGTAATCGAGTGTGCCTCGAAGTACTGCCTTAGTCTCTTCTTAGCATTGACTAGAGTGAAAACCAGTTTCTCTACCATACTATATCACGTCTCGGTGTCTAGGAGCATACGGCTTGCATAGAACACCAGCTTCTGCTTGCTGTTCTCCTCGACGAATAGTACGGTGCTGATCGCTACCTCAGACACTGCCAAATAAGCATATAGGCACTGCCCCTCTGCTGGGGAAGCCATGATAGGCTGGTGACTTAAATACAACTTGAGCTCTATCAGTGCCTTATCCTGCTCCTCCCCCCAGACGATTGTGGAGCTTTTCTTTATGCATTGGAAGAAAGGCTTACATCGGTCAAACATTTTGGAGACAAACTGGCAGAGTGCGGCTATCTTCCTAATTAGGTATTGGACCTCCTTAACGGTTGAGGGTCTTTGTACATCTATGATTGAGGATAACTGGGTTGGGTTGGTCTTAATGCCCATTCTGCTCACGATGTGCCCCATAAACTGGTCAGAGAACACCCCGAATGTGCATTTCTTAGGGTTCAGATGCATCAGGTAGTACCTCAGAATCTGGAAACACTCGTCTTGATGCCCTAGATGGTCTGAAGCTTCTTTGCTCTTTATGACCATGTCATCGATGTAAACCTCCATCGTCTTCCCTAGCAGCTTGGTGAACATTTTGTTCATGAGCCTCTAGTAGGTCGCCCCCACATTCTTCAAGCCAAAAGGCATACGTTTCTAACAGTATAGACCTTGCTATGTAATGAATGCCGTGTGGATCTGGTCTTCCTCATATAGAGGGATCTAGTTGTATCCAGAGTAAGCATCTAGGAAGCTCATCCTATCAAATCCCGTCATCGCATCGACCATCTGATCGATCTTCGGCAGGGGAAAGTTGTCTTTCAAGCAGGCCTTGTTCAGATTGGTGAAATCTATACAGGTTCGGTCATCGCCATTTTTCTTCTTTACCACTACCAGGTTGGAGACCCAGCATGGGTATACGCACTCTATGATTAGACCATTTTCTAGTAGTATCTCGACCTTCTTGTTGATCTCCCTATTTTTCTTTAGCGTGAACCTTCGGGACTTCTGTCTAACCGGAGGAAAGTTGGGGTCTATTCTGGGCATGTCATCATGGGACCACACGAAGACGTCTTTGTTCTGCCTAAGGAATTCCAACAACTCGCTCTTTTCCTCTTCAGGCAGCAGGGCTCCAATTAAGATTACTTTCTCCGACTCCACTTCTTTCAGAGGGACTGCCACCAGTTCCTCAATCATGGATTTTGGCCCGTCAGACTCCTCTTTGATCCACTTCAGATATGCTGGCAAGCAGTCCTTTGATTACTATCTGTCCCCTATCGAGACGTTCACGCTCGCATCGGTTCCCCTCAAGGTAGTCGAAAAATATTTCCTCATGAAGGCCTACTCTCCTTTAATGTCTATCGTGTAAGTATCATCCTTCGATTGACATCTTAAGACCTGGTGGAGGGTAGAGGTGACCCCGTGCATGGCGTGGATCCATCCTCTCCCCGCGATGGCGTTGAATGAGAACTGGCAATCAATGACGACAAAATCTATGTCCATGTGGCACAGACCTTTAGAGTCACGATGCACAAGGGGCTAACCTTACTGCTATTGAAGGCGAACAGTGGCTGGTAGGTCGGCTTGAGTGTGCTCTGATTTAGGCCTATGTTCTCGAAAGTGCTGAGGAACAGGACGTCGACGCTATTCCCGCTGTCGACAAGGACCCGTCCCACCATCGTAGAATCGATCTGTAGCTTGATCACCAGGGGTTCGTCATGAGGTAGGTGCACCGTGACCAAATCCTACTGGGTGAAGGCAATGGGGGCGGCTGAGGCATAGCTCTCTCCCATCGTCAGGTGATTCACGGAATGCCCTAGGCCCCTCAAGCGCGTCACCCTCTCTTTGGTTCTTTTCTGGTATTTTTCCTTCTCTTCCCGACTTTGGGTCAGCTCTGGTCTGCCTATGATCGTCGGCACTATCTTCTGAGCTTGTTCCCCCGACCTGTAGGCTTAGGTCTGCTTTCCCTTTTCCAGCCTGGCAGCATCCCTCTTAGACTGTCTTCCACCTGTCTTCACATACTGCTTCAACTTGCCGGCTTGGATCACCATCATAACATATGTGTAAAGGCTATAACAGTGGATGGTATCATGCCTATGATCTTTGTGAAATTGGCAGTACTTGCTCATGTTCTTCATGTGGTCAGGCACACCGGACTTGGGGGGATCTTTGAAAATGCCCTGTCTCTATTCTGGAGGTAGATCATCTCGATCAGCGTGTTGAGCTCAAACTTTGGTAGAGGGTCTTTAAACATTTTCCTCCTCTTGCCACTTTCTTGAGCGGCTTGGTTTGGGGCGTCCTGTTTCGGAGTTGGCTCCTGGGGCGGCACAGGCCTCTTTACTCCTTGCGTGGCCAAGGTTTGTGCTAGTTTCGTTGTTATCACCGCAGAGGCTTTGGGCACTTTCTGTTAGCTCTCTAGTACCCTAAATACCCCTTCCGATTTTGCCAGGATGTTGGCTATGTCATATGGTAAATTTAAGAGCAGATGGTCTAACAGCATCGATCCTGGCTATAAGCCCCTGACGAACGAGCTCGCGGCTTGGGCCGAATCGGCATTGTGTACCAAGGACATTACCTCAAAGAAAGGCAACAAATATTCCCTTTGAGACTTGTTGGCAGAATGCTCCAATCGGTCTAGGTGTCGCATAGTTTTCTGCTGCCTCCGGACACCCGCGTATTGTTTTAAGAAAAGTTTGCAAAAATCTTCAAACCTGTTTATAGACTTTTCTGGGAATTGCCTGAACCACAATAGGGCTAGCCCCGCCAAGGTGGTGGAGAAGACTTTGCAGGTCATGGATTCGTCCTTGGTTTCCAAGGTCATCTTCTGCTGGAAATGGTATATGCAGTCAAGGGGGTCGGTCTTTCCCTTAAACGGTCTGAAAGTCAGGGTCGTAAAGTCCTTCGGTTTGAGCTCCAGCTAGATCCAATCGGCGAAGGCTGTTAGGTTGATCTCAAGCATGGTCTATTCTGCCAGATCGTCGGGGGTCTAACTGTGATGGGCCCCAAGCCTCTCACTCAACTCTGCCATCATTTCCTGTTTCCAGTCAGGGAGTGCACCTTCAGGGCTCTTCTAGTGTCATCTGTCCACTGCCGTTCCTGCCTGGAAAGGCCTCGTCTAACTTTGTCGTTCCCCTTGCATCCGCGATCTAGACAAGGCGGGGACTTCCTTGGTAGTTGCTGACTCCTAGACTCTTGCTGGACCTCCTCGTCGAAGTCCTCCCTTCGCCCCCTCCTGGCCTCGCTCGCTAAGAGCCCTTTAAGGCGGGTATTATCTCTACGGAATTCTGCAACTTCATCCTTTAAACCCAGGACGGCCTCATGGGCCATCTCCGTCTTCCTATTTGCTTTTGTCAAGGTGGCAAGTATTTGGTCCAGCTTTTGTTCCAAACTGGGTCGCGCTTTCCGGGAGCTTTCTTCGGCTCGAGATGTGTGCTTCTAGTCATCATTTTTGAGGTTGCCATCCAATGTCGTATGGCTTCTTGTTCAGGGAGAGCACTATCCTAATTTCCCACAGACGGTGCCAAACTATTGGTGCAGTTTTTATCAGTTGTCCACGTGTCTCCGAACTGCTGATGCTGTATCTATCAACTGTCTACATATCTTTACTATCCTAGAGTGCTTTTGACTTCAAGTTAGATCGGAGAAGCAGGGGTGGCCACCTGCAAAGACTCTCCGATGCTTAAGTCAGATATTTACCCCTGAGATTTTGTAGCAAAGATTAAGTTTTTCTCTTGCTTACAAATTTCTATCTATCTCTTTTTTATATCTCTGTATATGTATATACCTATATCCTCGGGGGGATGTATGGCTCATATATATATAGTCCTGGAACTAAGAACCTTCTAGCTCTCAATCCCAGGATCGAGTACTTTTTCTCATCATGACTTACTCAAGAAATCACGAGCCGTGATTATCGTAATTTTCATTGCATCATCGTGACCTGCTTTGCACCGTCCCCTATAGCTCGAGGCTAGTAGGGGCGAGACTTTGACAAACCGTCGTTCTGTCAGGACGGTCTGCCCAATGCGCACATCTACCCAGGATTGCATTGAATGCCCTGTCTAGGTCTGGAGCAGCGTGCTGCCTCCAATGATCTTTTGGCGGAAGACCCTCGAGGGTCCTGACCCCCAACTGTCGATGTAAGAATTAGATTAGGCCGAACCCGTTCAGAGTCTGGGATGGATTTGGCCTTGGCCTCTGACAACCCACGGGCTCATACGATATCACGTGCGACCAGTGTAGCTTTTAGGCAGTTCTTCTGGACACGTGTTGGACGGCGTGCCCCATGCCACCTATTTTGCCACTTAACCGTCCACGTGGTATATTATCTAAGAACGGGCCCCACAATACATATATTCTAATCCATTCTAATTCAAGCTACTATTCTAATTTCATTCCATGCACGACCGAGTCCCGTGCTACCTTTAACGATGGCAAAATTTTTGCTATGAACGATACAAGCTGGGCTTAGGCCTGGATATTTGTGGACCAAGACTTCTTCGGCCTTTCTTGCCTGTCCAACCTAAGCTGCTTTTTCTGTTGGGCCATCTTTCAGCTACTTAAGTATCCATATAGAACAGTAACACTACTTTATCTATGTGACCGGTAGTTGGTTATTTATTTAGCGTTCGTACCTAATGGATTTAGTGCTTACAGTATTGTACTTGACTTGACTGTTTATACATTCGGTACACAATAGTAGGATTTGGTGTTAGGAAAACCTCAAGAGAAAAATAGAGACGTGGATCTTGTAGTTGTAGATGCCGGAATCTGACATTGGATTTGTACGAAACGAGTCGTGCTCATGACTTGCTAACTTTTCATTGAGGGAGGAATCGAAAATATGATATTTGCGAATTTGGGCAAAGATTGGTTGTCTTCAGGATAAGTGTAGAATACAATAAAGAATGTTTTAGAGAAATTGAATCTAGAAAAATCTAGAATAGCGAGGATAAGAAAACTTTTTTTAGACAAGAATATGGCATTTAAAATTATAAAAGGTCAACACAGAACAATCTCCCATGGTAAGTAAATGAGTTATTATATATATATATATATATATATATAGGTTGCCAATCTCATAAGTATTTTTTTTCTTTACTTATAGGTAGGAAGGTATTTTTTTTTTAGCTGTTGGATCATCATCTAATGGTGATCCAATGACTATAATGAAGTGCATAAAAAGACGTGCATCATTAATGTTCTTTCTCTCTCTTACTTTTTACAATAAAAAAATATGCATGCTAAATTTTTATTGGCCAAATTGATACCTATCATAGATAAAAAAAAAAAATACCCACTGGATTGATGCCCATATATATATATATATATATTATCCCAGTTATAATAGATACCTGTCAATGCTTACTTGACATAAAAATTTCCTAATCAGTATACGTTTGTTATTATTTTAAATAATAAAATACAGTTAAAACAGAAATTGCTAATTTCTTTTTTATGAAAACAGAAATTACAAATCTGACTCCACAGAAGTTAATTATCTTTTTTTCGTTGAAAACATTAATTACTAATCTGACTCCAATAACGCGGACAACAAGTGACGTTCTAGGGGAGTTTGGGATTACAACAAGAAAAATTTTGAAAATTCCAGTCGTGACTTCGTGGTCACCTATAATTACCAAGTGATTTTATCATCTGGTGACCTGGTGTGTTACAATGTAATACGACTAGTGTGAGTCTCCCGCCAAATGATTTATAGGTCATCTACGAAGCGATAAATAATTATTTCATACAATTAGTATGAATCACCTATTAAGTGACCTCGTGATCACTTACATAAATAACAGGAAAAATAAAATAAAAAGATTTTAATATCATTATTATTATTATTTTTTTTTGTGATGACCAACATCATTTTGATTTTTCAAATGTTGTCAACACCAATGATGCCTTTTACATTTAGGAAAAAGAGTTATCACTACCAACTGTCCGTTTTGGGGCCCCGGCTAGCCATATTCTTTTGGTAGTTATAACCGAGCATGAATTCGATAATAATATGCATCTTAGAAAGGTAATATATTTTTGCCATGGTAACATGAGAATATGTACCTTATATAAAAGAGTTGCCCAACTTGGTGCAAAGTTTGATCACAACTATTTGATCAAATTAATTATCTAGCTAATTAGTTTCAAAATGACCTTCTCTATGGCTAGCTACACCACTACAAAAACAGACTGGAAAAATACCAATGGATCACGATCATAAATTTCTCTACTGTATAGCTTGTTAAAACAGACTGGAAAAATACCAATGGATCACGATCATAAATTTCTCTACTGTATAGCTTGTTTATTCATGTATTGGCGTGAAAAATCAATTCTAACCGTAAATTTTAATTGAATAATTAAAATTAAATGATTCAATATGGCACTTCGATAGACGATATAGATTAGTATTGTAGAATTATGGTTGTCACGTATCAACAATATATATTTCCATGGTGCATGTACAGTACCGTTAACTGGCATATTCATTAGAGCTTGAAATATTGCTGATAAATCCCAATAAGAAGGTGCCATATAATATCACAATTATTGTTTGGTACGAAAGACATATATTCCTTCCCTTAAAGAAAAAAAAAAAGCAAATATTCCTTAAATATTGGATATCTTGTAACAATTAAGCCGGAAAGAGAACCCAACTTTTTTTTTCACCCAAAACAAATAGGAAAAAGAGAATGATATATATGCATCTTTTATGAGTTAGAATATTTTGAGCCTAATTTAGCTCAAAATTCCAAAGTTTCCGCATGTGGGTCTGGTTAAAGGCCAATGGCAGCCACGGCCATTGGCCACTCTGACCACAATAGAGAACAAAGAATAGCATAATCGAATTTCTGTAGTGGTTTAATTGGATTATAGTTGAATCTAGACTAGTTTAGAGAACTATGAATTTTGCTATGGTATAACGCCATTTTGCTCCTTTATTCATGTCTGTCTATATATATATACACATGTATATGAATCTGGACTAGTTTAGAGATAGAAATATGAATTTTCCTATGGTACATAACGCCATTTTGTTCCTTTGATTTATTCATGATGTTTGTTTCCAAAATGAAAGCAAAAGGAATCATTAGAGGAAAGAACTATAGACCAAGTTGGCCAATATATAGCTTGATATTAACTTAGAATTACAAATGCATAGTAGCAACCCAATACATATGCATATAGATGTGTGTGTACATGCGATCAATTAATGAATCATTATTTTAGGAAAAAAAAAACAAAAAAAAAAGTGTGTACATGCGATCAATTAATGAATCATTATTTTAGGGGGGAAAAAAAAAGTGTGTGTACATGCGATCAATTAATGGATCATTATTTTAGAAAAAAAAAAAAACAGTTCTATGATGTGATATTTTGTTCCTTACCAAAACTAAGGCTGATCCTCATCAGCTTTATCGTGTCACACACCATTACGAAAGCCATCTATCTAATTAGTTTTCAAACTCACAGTTTGGAGGAACAAAAATATATGAGACAATGCTTTTATCAAGTTGCAATCGGTCCTAAAGTCCATTTGCCCTCTCCCCCTTCTCTCCTCCCACCGAAACTATAAAAAATAAAAAATAAAAATCATAAAGACTTAAGTCCCATTTAGTTACCCATTTAATTTTAAACTGGTGTATTTAAATAGAAATTTTGAAACCTATTATAATTAAAATGAGAGATATTTTAATAAAAAAAAATAATAAAATAAGTTGTAATTAGAATATGAGTATTGTAATTGGCTCATTCAAAAATATCTTTTTTTTTCCTATTCTTATTGAAGATAAAAAAAACTCATTCAAATAATTAACGTGACTGTTAGGTTATTTGAATAGTAAAATTAAATTATTGAAACAAACATTCAATTCAAAAGATCATTTGAATTGAAAAACTAAAATTGTTGAAACAAATATTTATTCAAATCAATTTTTTCCAAATACAATAAAATAGTTTAACCAAACAAGTCTTTAAAAACTAAAAATGAGAGAGGGCACAGAATTCAAGAAGCTTCTAGCATATTTCTTGCTAGGTAGCTTTACTAATAATACAATATTTCTGATATGAATCCCGTTACAAATATTCGTAATGGAACTTCTAGATATATTTATATGTATGTCAATAAACCATGTCAAAAAATCAAAAGTGAATGAGAATCTTCAATCAGCATATTCTTATGAAATTAATGCTTGTACTTCTCTTTGTCAATCTGATAAAACATGGTGCTAAAACAAAATGTGCTTTCCATGTTAGGTACATATATTGGAGCACTACACATATTCTAATGGCTGGTCTTTTTGATAAATATATAAGTTAATATATATGATATTCTTCGCACAGAAAAATGTTGAAAAAGAATATACTATGCTTCATATATAGCAAAGAGACCAGCAACCCAAAAGGTATTTTCTCCTACCTTTGCCTTGGTCTCCTAGAGTACCACTAGTCAGCTACAAGACATATCAAATGGTCTTACGTGGAAAAACATAAACCAATAAGTTCATTGTTTGGTTGGCTTCCCACTTCTTCAGGCACCCCATTACTTACCTAGCTGATTGGACAACTGTTTTTGTTCCCCAAAGGAAAAAAAAAAAAAAAGAAAAAAGAAGGGTGGGAAGGTGAAGAAGAGGAAGAAGGAAAAAAAAACCCTAAAAAGCTAAAACCTTATAAAGCTTCTCATTATTAATCAGCAAGATAAGGAGTTTTGGCTGATGATTGCTTAAATCTACTCACTCCTTTTGAAATATTTTTTCTTTTTCTTATCTTATTTAATCATATCTGCATAAAACCCACTATCTTTCTTTACTTCTTTTCTTCATCATCTTCTTCTTCTTCTTCTTCTTTTTTTATTCTAATAAAACTTCTATATATCTACGTAGGTGCGTTGCGCTTATGACTGAAAATGACAAAGCAACAGTAACATTTTGACGAAAGTGAGATCTGGCCGTGTTAGACACTATTGAACTTTCATCAAAGTGTGGAGCAAATATAAAAACTCATTAGTTAATCACCATAAAAAATTAGAATAATTAAATCACATCTAGCTATAGGTTACTATCTTGACCATCTTTTTCTCTAATAATTAAATACTTTTAGTTTAATATATTTATATTGGAGCATAATAGATCTATAACATATAGATTAATAATTGATCCAGGTATAAACCAAAAACAACGTTCTTAGTGGATAAAAGTGCCTATTATACCAGTCGCACATGCATATAGAAAGACAAGAATATATTATTTGCCACTAATTATAATTACTGATAATTGAATCTTTGAAATAATGATTAAATAATGATCCGAACCAGGTAATTAAAAGTTGGAAATATTATTGGAAACGGCTCTCGATCTTTATCCAAGGCTTAAAATGTTTTTAGTAGTTTATGATTCATGCATTAAAGAGGCGTGGCGTGCCATTTTATCCTTGGCTGATTATTTTCTTCGCTTATTATCTTCTATACTGAGGCAAAGCATCATTTCCCTTTTTCTGCTGCGCCTTGTCAGATTTTCACTCTCTCGTGCGATCCTCCACTCTTTGCATATAACCCTTCATTTTGTTAATATAACCAAAAAGCCATGCACTCACATTAATAATTGAATAATCTGCGTACTATTTTCTGTGTGTATATACATACATATATATATATATATAATAAGTACCATCTATTATAGGTTTAAGTTTGTAAAGGAAAGTTGGAATCCAAAAAGTTTGTCATGTATGCATCCATGGTAGTAAAATATCTGTAACTGAAGTAATATATATAGAGGCGCATCCGGTATCAGAGAGGTACTAAATTCCCGTACTTAATTAATATTAATTGTAGGTCTAATGTGAAATGTTTCTAGCTAGCTACATATCAAGCGTAGTGTTTAGTTAGAAGTAATAGCAAAGGAATGGAATGGTAGCACTCATTCTATTATTTGATTTTGTGTTTTAACTATGGAAAAATTATTATTTTGGAATAATAATTCATCTATTCGAATTGTCTTTTTTAAACTAAACTAGTAGAAAATTTATTTTATTTTACCTCTAATTTTATTATGCGATGTTTGCCTCTTTTTCATCAACAAAATTTAGAACACCAATGCCCATTGCCCACTTTCATATTTTGTATAATATATATTAATTTCTTACAAAATAAAAAATATTTTTATTTAAAATAATTATGAAATTCTCAAAATACTATTATATGATTTTAGAAAATAACACATCAAATCGTATATGGTTTGTTGTATTATTTTTTGAAATCCTGTATAACACATCATTTTCTGAAATTAGGTACTCCCAAGCACAATCCCACGAAAAAAAAATTCTTAATGAATCGTAGAATATCTAATATACTCTGTATTATTAACCAAATAATGCCACTTTTATACTCATATATTACATATAAATATATAATTTTTACTATAATTTATAATTAAAAAAAAGAATACAAATGATATATCTGCCTTTGAAATTTTTATTTTTTTCAAAATAATTTTCTAATACAAAAAATATATATATAAATAAATAAATGAATCAATTTTTGTACCAATTTAATATTTGTACCAATTTTCTAATATAAGGGTTTTTTCCTCTATATAATGTTGATTCTATTCCATTTCATAATAAACCAAACATAGTAATCCTTATTTAGATATTGATTCCAATATGTCAACCAAACAACTCAATCAATTTTCGTTTCCATTCTATTTCTACTCTCATTCTATTCCTATTACCATTATCATTCCTTTTTCTTTTTTGTTTAGTAACCAAACTCCACGTAATAGTATAATTATAAACATAAATATATAAATATATATATATATATATATCATACTCATAAAGGAAAGTGTAATTGTACTCCCATTTTCAAAACATGTACTTAAATAAATTGTCATACTTATCTAAGCTTTTGCCATGAATGCATATAGGGCACCAATAAGGTATTTTTTGTTAACCTATCTATATGTATTATTTTGACCAATTAAAATTAGTTATGCATGTCTTTTTATAGTAATAAGAGGAGATAGAAATTAATAAATAATGAATATATATTTTTTTAACCTATCTAGTAGTTTCTAATAAAGATGTCAAATGGGTTGTATTGTGCCGGTATGGCCCATAATTTATAGGTCCGCTCGTGCTTTGTGTCGTACTTAACATGACCCAGCAAAATATCATATCGTACTCATACTAGTCTAAGTTTCAAAACTCTAGATCCGGTACGGCCTATAAGCAAAGACACATCTCATGTCGTGCTCTTGCTCGTGTCATGCTTATGCTTGTGCCCTACTCGTGCTTATGTTGTGTTGTGCTCATACTTATGCTCTTAAATGTGTTAGACTCATATTCTATCGAGCATAGTGAAGCCAATATACTAGTATATCTTTGCATTTGATTTCGGTTTACCTATTAAATTATTTTGGTAGTCAATATTTTATGAAGTTTTTAAAAATTATTTAATTAAAATTTTATATTTTAATTTAAAATAATAACGAAAATATGTAATATACCTATAATTATTTGGAAAAAAATATTCGATTAAAAATCACTAATGTAAACCTATTTTTGAAATAAAGAACATGAAAAGTGAATTTATTTATAAGTAAAAATAAAAAAGACATAAAACATTTTCAAATATAAATAATATAACAAAGTTCTTAGGTGGAAATATTATTCTTTTCGACAAAATAATTTGAATACATTCTAACTAGTATTAATTTTTTTAATATGTAAAATTGGTCATTTAAGTAGATAAAAAGGAATTTGTCATTTAAGTCTTTAAGATTGTTAAAGTAAAAAAAATATATTTTTAAAAATATTTTGAGTCGTACTTTTCATATTTTTTGGGTCGTGTCTTGCTTGTGTTGTACTCGTACTGTAGTCGTGTCCAAGATTGTGTCGTGTCGTGTCAATTCATAGTGTCCAAAAATTAGAGTCTGGCACAGCCCAATACCACGTGTCGTGCTTAGCACGGCTCAAAACTATCTCGTGCCATATCGTGCTCGGCATTTACTTTTTCGTGCAATGCCTTTGTGCCAAATGGACAGCTCACCCTATTTGACATCTCTAATTTCTATTACATATATGTTATCCAAATATCCAAAATTGCATATTGTTTTTTCTCAGTATCATAATTTAACTCCACTTTTGGCCATCAAATTAATAATCTTTGTCCGACATGACAACCATATAGCGTTTACCGAAACATATTCATATCTAACAATGTATGTATATATATACATACATGTTTATTGAAATATATTATTCAATTTCATCCACGCTGATATTTAATTGGATTGTGTTCTTTTAACTTGCATATACCTAAAATTTAATAACAATATTATCAGAGTAAATAAATGTAAAAGTGCTTAATTTCAAAACAACTTCAGAAAATTTTAATTATAAGTTCTTTTATTATTCTTTCAGTCACTTTAATAATCAAGTTATTACGTCGTATTAAAATGACCCAACTGATATCTCTCAAGATTAGACCCCGCAAATGAAGCAAGTTATCAACATAATATTTGTGATTGTGATTAATTTGTTTCCTATATACTCAAATATTGTTGTTAGGGGCTCTATATGTGAATGCTCATATTGTTGTTGGGGCCTCTATATGTGAAGCTCTTTCTTTTTTTTCCCTCCTTAGCGTCTTCCATTGATTAATTAATAAATTTTTTTATTACAAATACGATCTCATGTATGAAATAACATAAACGTGCACGTATATACAAATATTAATTGTAATTTAATTAGGTCTGAACTTATAATTAAGTCTTAAAAAAGCAAAATCTCATATGGTTAGATTAATTAAGTTCTTATAATATTCATATAAATAAACACAGTAATATTGTGAATTAAGAAGATTTTGATGAGTAGAGTTTTTTTTTTTTATGATTTTTTGATGTTTTAATTCAGAGAGTTCTAGAACAAAACTCTGACTATTTGGAACATCTACTTTTTCAAGAGTGGTGAAAACAAAAGACCCGAAAAGATTAATATAAAATGCTAAAGCCTTAGGATGACTTCTCAATTCTAACCTGATCAAGAGAAACAAGAACAAACGAAAAGGATATATGATTGATTACTCTTCAAATTAATTCTGTAAATTAGTCCATCAATTCTTTAATTTTGAAATGAAAAGTACTGAAGTCTGAAGTATCTTGATATATGAGGTGAGTTCTTTTTTCCTAGAAAGCACAAGGTTTAAAGAAGAAAAAAAGACAACTTTGGGTGTGTTTGGATGCACACTAGCGATAAATAATCGCATTTTTTTTTTAACTAATCTAGACGAACAGCTGAAAAAGAAAAGGCATGCATTAAGATCTTCTACACACCTCAGTTATGTAGACACTCACACAATTATGCTAAATAATTGAATATGCGTTTTTTTTATATATATGTAAATATATATAAAACTACGGTCCAATGATTTTTTCTCTTGTAACCAAAAAATTATCTCCTATATATATATATATATATATATATATATATATATATATATATATTAGACCATTTTATTCTTCCCATATTTTTAATCAGTTCCAATATATATATATATATATATATGAAATGCAATTTTATAAAGGGACACACCAAAGCCATATAACTTCTAAAGTCATCCAAAAGAAGATTAAAAAATAAGATGCGTGTTGGGAAGTTTCTGAGACCGTAAGTCCAAAGCAGACATTATCTACATAAATAGCGAGTTCTTATATATTTATTTTATTCTTTTAGTCACTTTAATAAATCAATTAACATGGTATTGAAATGATCCAATTGATACTTCTCATGATTCATACCCCATAAATCAAACCAAGTAATCATATATAATATTTGTGATATATTGTCCCGTTCAAAAAAAAAAATTGTGATTGTGACTTGAGCTTTCCTATACTCGAGTTAATTTTTTAACAGGGGCTCTATTGTGAATCTCTTTATCAATTAATAAATATTGGGAAATTTTCATAAATGACCTTCTATTTTTCATTTCCTTTTCACGGAATTCCTTTTGTTTTTAAAAATATATATTATTTTTTATTATAAATTAAAGTCTTATAATTTGATTACCTCTAAGAAATCTGACCCTTTAAATTTTCTTCTAAATTAACGGATTAATGGAAATGACGAAATTACCTCTAGTAAAGAATAGATTTAGTATTTGTTTTAAATTTAAGAATTGCGGCAAGTTTATACTAGTTTCTGGACAATATTTTAATATTTTAAAGTGGCGTAACAAATTATGTAAACATAAAAGTATCCTAGTTAGGTTGGTACGTAACTGAACTAAATCCCTCTTTGTTAATTGACCCCAAAGATGGTAAATTTTGTAAGTACAAAGATAAAATACAAGAAAGAAAATAATCCAAATGAAAAGCTAATAAAACAACCCAAGGATAAAACCTGACAAAAGAGGTATATTCACAAGATCATGTCGAAACAATTCCATCGGATGTAATTCTTTCAGAAAATGTCCCTTGAATAAACAAATCTCATTAGAAAAAAATCTTTAAGGAAAAAGATACATACTCTGGAGTTACTTAACAAAACAATAAAGGGAAACTGAATCATGGCCATGTATAAAAATTAAGCATAACAAGTAATATAATAGTTTTCAAACAACTATACATGCTATCCATGTATGCAAATAGATTAAATATATATATATATATATATATATATATATATATATATATATATATATATATATAAGTCTAAGCCTATTCTACACATGGGTAATTTTATCATATTTTATTAGTTTTCTCAATTTAGCTTACTCGACGAGATCAAATTTCAAAAATAGTCTAATTATAAGGTTTTTGTAATGAAAATCAAGTTGAAGGGGATTTTTTCACATTTTCCTTAAATGTTGTGAGTTTTTTTTTTTTTTTTTAAAAGAGGAAATACCAATGTCAGTTTATATATATAACGTTTTCCTATACATATTTTATTGGAAAAATACTCTATTTTTTAGCCTACACAACTAGCTCTCAAACGCACCTAATAAATAATTGAATAAACATAATATCATGAACTAAGACGATTTTGATGAGAAGAGTCTATTTTTACAAGGTTTTATTGATGCTTTGATTTACGGTTTCAAGGAACTCAAACCAAATAATTTCAGGACAACATAAAAACGAAAAAAAAAATTGTAAAAAATCCTAAACCCTCATTAGTTAGGATAAATAAAGAACTACAACTACTCAAGAGAGAAAGAAGAACAAAATATTAGGATACGTGATTGATTAGTCTTCATATCTTATAAATTAGTCTGTCAATTATGTTTAAACAAGAAGAAACAAGAAGTATTAAAGTTGCTGTTGTGCATGTAAGATGAGTATTTTTTTTTTTTTTTGTACCAAAGAAGGTACAAAGTTGAAAGAGAAATAAGGAGGCGTGTTAATTGGTGCACTAACGATAAATAACTGCATCTATATATTAAAAAATATATATTAGCACCAACTCAGTAGGTGTTTTTTTTTTAAACATATTTAGAGATATTATTTTTCTAATTAAAATTGATTATGCATGTTTTGCATTGGTAAAAGGTAGAGAAAAAAATATATTAAATAATGGATTTTTAATTTTTTTTAACTACCCAAANGAGCAAGGATCTTTTATACATATGTATAGATGTATTAGTATAAATACTACCAAATTTATTCTGAATAAAATTTATTCTTCTACCAAAAATATTCTCTCATTTATTTATAGTCCATATCTTTAATCAGTTCCACTTTATATATACAAAAAATGTCATTTTATAAAGGCAAAACACTAAAGCCGTATACACTTCAACAATAATTCATCAAAAGAAGAAGAAACAATGTCACGGCCTCAAAGAGGCATTTTGTATTGCTTAAAAGAAAGCAGAAAAAAAACAAAGAAACTACCCAAAAAAGATAACAAATAAGCAAAGGATATCCGGGGGGAAAAAAAAAGGCGAAAGTGGCTAGTGGGGGATAACTCACCCACAAAATTAGGCTCATGTCCGTAATTTAGCAAAAAAGTAGGGGGGTTTTCCGCTTTAGCCTACTTTGCTGCTTCATTTTAAGTTTTCTCTCTTTAAAAGCTTTCTCAATTGAACTAAGCAGTTAAAATGGTCCACGTACATTTTTTAAGTCCATGTACAAGCATGTCTATATATATAGCTCGTGAGTCTCCCCAAAGTGCAGAGAAATGTTATAGGGAGCAATATCAATAGTAATCACAACTCGATAGAGCTATATAACTATATATATCCAATATTTTAGGTGAGTTTGAGAGACAAATAATTAGGAGAGACAAATAAGCTAACTAATAAGAAAGATGCAGTGGAGAAAAGCTTATTTGGACGTGATTCTTGTTCCACTAGGTTTGTTAGTGGTCATTTTTTATCATTTATGGTTATGGCATAAGGTCCGAACACAACCTGAGACCACCATTATCGGAATCAATGCCAGAGGACGTCGTTTTTGGGTCTCCGCCATTATCAAGGTATATAAATAACTTATAACTTATATATTTAATTTTTACTTTTATATATATATATATACACGTGTATCTCTATCTCATTACGACTTACTCCTTAACAGCATTTGTATACTTAATTTCTACGAGAAAAATATATAATATATATATATTGTTAAGTTCCTATTGCCTAACCAAATACCTCTATTTATATATGGTGATTTTATAACGATATTCGCTGCGTATATTAATATGCAAACACGTTTGATTGCGCATATACATATAGTACATACACAAACACTAATGCCCCATTTATTTAAGTTCAAATCTCATGAGAGCAGATTGCAGCCTGCATCTATACATGTATCTATAATTATTACGGCGAAAACCAATATAATTACTTCGTTAATTTTTAAAATTATATAGCTAGGGTTACACATATAGCTCGGCACGATTTATTTAAGTTGTCAAGCATATGAGCTAATAATGTCACTATATAGTACCGATTGATAGCAGATACTACTGACCTTGATTCTGTGCTTTATTCTAAAACTTGCTTTAGCTATATTGGGCCGAATAATGAAATATGAAAAAAAAATTGGAATACCCATATAATATAGCAGAAAACGTTAAGAACCCAGATTATTCCAGGTGCCACATAAAGCTACCAGGTGTCATCGCAAAACGTACTAAGTTGATCGTCACAATATTAAACACTGATTTGAGTGGATGAGATTATAAGCTTGATTTTGTTGATATCGTCTTTTCGCCACAACCAACAAACCCGAGATTATAGAGTAGTGCTACAAAACATAATTGTCACATTTCTATTAGTCATATCATCGTGGTCCACTCTTACGTACAGTAAAAGCAATAGCATCACTACATATATATGTTGTGGCCCACAATGATCTCCAACATTAGAACTAATTATTATTAGGGATATAATTATTAATAATGGTCATTACACATAATCATGATGTGGCCAGTACATAGATAAATTGAACAGTTAGAGTCGTCACATTTTTTTCGTTTAGTCACACTTGATTCACGGACTAATTGTAAACAGTTATAAGTTGTCATATTTTGTTACTGAAAAAAGCACCCCCACCCGTTATGTATAAATTCCTAACGCATCCACTTATAACTGTTATGCTTTGGTTAGCTGTTTAGCACTTCCAACTCTATATATATACACATTATATATGCATGGCTGCAACATTAAAACCCCAATTAAAGCTTGCTTGGTTGCATGCCGTGATCTATTTTTCTTACAGTATTGCTCCCACTTTGTTCTAATTGCATCACACGTCAGCTACGTTCAATCATCCACTGTCGTGTGTATTATATAGTACTACCACTACACGAAATTCCTGCTTGCGTATAACCATTTTAATATATAGATAGCTACATCTTCCAATATTTTAATCCATATGACGTTGGAATTCCATAACCAATTAAGATTAATTACTTACAGACCAATATTACTAATTTAATGGTAGGTAAAACTCACTAAAGATAAAGATTAATAATTAGCCATAAATTTTTTTTAAGATTATAACTAAACCTTCTCGTGACTAAGTAGCATTATAACTAAATCTTCTCGTGACTAAGGAGCATTTTGTAACTCATTCTCTTAGTCACAAAATTTTTAATGTCATTAATTATGTTTGACTAAATGTAAATAATTTGTACTTGGCGCACTTTCAATCAGATATTTTAGTATAAAATTCTTCTCTTTGTTCATAATTATTTTAATATAGATAATGTTATATGTGTTAAATTTATACTACATTTAAATTTATTATTTAATTAATATATTAAAATTTATTATAAATAAATTAATCAGATTTATCAATTGAATATTATTTAATAACAAATTTGATATACATAGTATTATTTTTTTAATACATAGATTCTACATTTTCCAACATTTTAATCCATATGACGTTGGAATTCCATAACCCCTTAATTAAGCTTAATTAGTTACAGACGAATATTACTAATTTAATGGGTAGGTAAAAACTAATTAAAGAAAAAGATAAATAATTAGCCATAAATTTTTAAGATTATAAGCGACTTAAAGTAGCATTTTGTAACTCATTTTCTTAGTCACACTTTTAATGTCATAAATTATGTTCGACTAATTGTAAATAACTTGTTCTTGGCGCACTTTCGATAAGATATTTGAATATAAAATTCTTCTCTTTGCTCATAATTATATATACAATTATTTTTTTTTGGCAGGATAATGATAAGAAAAACATTTTGGCCGTACAAACACTAAGGAACACAATCATGGGATCAACGTTAATGGCCACGACATCCATCCTGCTCTGCTCGGGTCTGGCGGCGGTTATAAGCAGCACTTATACCGTGAAGAAGCCTCTAAACGAAACCGTTTATGGGGCTCGCGGGGAGTTCATGGTGGCCCTCAAATACGTCACCCTACTCACAATTTTTCTCTTCTCTTTCCTATGCCACTCTCTCTCCATCCGGTTCATCAATCAAGTTAACATCCTGATCAACGCACCACAGGACGACACGTCACCGGTCACAATTCCGTACATCGCCGAGCTTTTGGAGAAGGGTTACCTGCTAAACACCATAGGGAACCGGCTCTTCTACGCTGGCCTTCCTCTCCTGTTGTGGATATTCGGTCCAGTTCTTGTTTTCTTATGTTCGGTTACAATGGTTCCGGTTCTCTACAATCTTGACGTTGTGTTCCCAAGTGCTAGTAATAGTAGAAGCGGTGATGATCAAAAGATGAAAGTGATTAATGTGAATGAAGTTGGGGACTTCATTGTGTGAATCAGGAGTAAGTGTAATTGAATAGTTATAATAAAAAAAAAAAACACATCTAAGAAAGTGATTACTAGGTCATTTTGAGTTTTGAACAAATCCATATATTTGGAAGTAAACGTACGTATGTTTTAAAACTTTGTAAAAAACAAATTTATAAATAAAAAAAAATTTATAAAAGTGTGTTGCTTCATGAATCCTCTTTTGCTGGCACGAATTTTAAATGTCGTTTCTCTGTATATGTTTCCTTAAATCATTTTCAGGAGATGACCATGATATTGATCAATATCATGTCAGAATCTTATCCGTTTTATTTCTGATGTCAAACTAGAGAGGAAAATAAGAAATACGTGTGAATATATATTATCAATTGTGAACGCTTGGTAAGAAATATCTATTTTAGGGAATGACTTGTGTACTTAGCAGACATTATATATGTACATATACACCATTTTTATGTGTATATATAGTAGTATATGAACAAGTTATTCTACTGATTGATGTTGATATAGTAATATTGGAGATCGAAACATACCAACACATTAATGCAATCATAATAATTTTCCTTTATAATTATGTTTTTTTATTTTCTCCTTTTAACTTTAGTTGTTGACTGTAAATTTAAGAGCGGTAAAATTTAGGTCACGACATAATAATACAACTTAAAGTCTGCATAAAATTAATTAGCTTGTGTTTGTTATAAAAGTCAAAATAAGTTTAACTCGATTAAATAACATCATGTCAAAATTAGGTTATGGAAATTATTTCACAACATTTGAATTAGAAGTTTATTTATGGTTATTTGATTGATTATTGTTTATTGGTTGTATTGGAAATGTGAAATAATATTTTCAATTTTTAATTTATCAATAAAAATGTTAACAATGCAATATAGATCAATCAATATATAGGTCAAAGGATGATATGTTAATCAATGGGTTATGTAAAATTGAACTAAATATTACATGTTTATAATTAACATGTTAAATTATGTACAAGTAATTAGGTTAAATGGTAACTAAGTAAGCAAGTCTTGTCAGGTTGAACTAAATACGATATGTTTAACTAATGTGTTAAGTGTATATGTCATATCATGTGTCACGTATCCATATATTAAACAGGTTGTATCTATGTTCATATATCATATATGATAACAAGAAATTTCAATAAATTGTGCTCAGATTTATCATTTTCTTGTTATACCTATCTCAATACTATTGGGTTTTAATTTCTTATGTGGGCTTATATGTTTAATGATAACTATATGATATTAGGGCTATTTAATTAAATGGACCATTAAATGATCTAATTGTGGGCTGAGAAAAGCTATATAATATGTAGATACCCATTATTGATCTAATAAGAATTGACGGGATCTCTATTAGCTATTAGTATATATAGATATAACTATTTGGGTTTTGATCTCTAGGCTAAATAGAAGGTACATTCTTCTCTTATACCTCTATCAACAGAGAGAGAGAGAGAGAGAGAGAGAGAGAGAGAGATATCCTATTAAGTATACATAGAGTATTCAAGCTGTGAAAGATACCTTCTACCCTCGTATTTTTAAGAATTCATCACATCTATTTATGTGATCACATCATTTGCTGTCAATAGCTATAGATTCAAGTTAATCACTCTTTGATCTCAACAAATATTTTCTTGATAATTTAGCATGATAGATTCTAGGATTGTATTTAGTTTGTCAATCCATAAATTATGTCTAATAGATACAACGTGATTATACATATTGGAATATAAACATTGCCATCCCTAATTGTAATTAACAGAGTTGGACTATGGAATTTCCTTTAATAATAAACATTTGCTAATAATGATATTAATTTACTTACGGAAGTGAAAACAAAAAGTTTGCCCCTTGTTTTCAACTTTTTCAAAAAATAAAATAATTTTTTAGATATATAGGCAAATTATTTGCATGGCCTTCAATATAATTTGACTATTACTTTCTAAGAATGGAAGAAAAGACAACAAAACTTGGGAGAGAAAAGAGAAGAATTCAATCGAGAAGAAGTGTGCTATACAGTTATATATATATATATATATAATGTTAATTACATAATTATCATTTTGTCTAATGAAAATTTAGCATGCATATTTTTATATTATAAAATATAAAATATATATATATTTTTTAATACACTTTATTATAAATGTTAGAAATAATTAAAAAAATATTTACTCATAAGTAAAAAAAAAAACTATTAGAATAACAATTATATATATACACACACGTGTGAAAGCATGTGAAAACAAAACAAAAAGTAATAAATTGCAAAAAAGACAAACAGAAGCGTGCATGCATATTGAGTCGGTAAAAGGGTATATTGTGAATTTAAAAATTGAAGGAAAAGGTCATAAAAATTTATTACACCCATAATATAAGTCTCGTTTTAGCATGTCATGTTGCACTATACGCACGCACAAGTTGATACATGAAATGGAGCTTTAAGACTTTTGATTGGATAAATATACAGATATTGTTAAGAAATAAATTAGAGGCAATAGTTTGGTAAATAAATAAAGTATGCGAAGTCCAATAAATATGTTTATTTATTATGCACGCCTATGATCATGAGTAATCAGCTTAAAATACATATTTGTGTAATTAGAAAAATAAAAGAAAGCCCATCATGATCTTCCTTTTACCTTTTATCGATTTTCTTTTTAATTTGGTCCAAAATAGGAGAGACCTATTTTGAACGCCAAAATCCATAACAGCGTAGCTTTGCTTCTTTTTCTTTTTGTCTTCTTTTCTAAAAGTGCAATGAGTTATTCAATATTCAGAGAAAAGAAACAAAGAAGTTCTTTACTCGTACACTTTTACAAATAGCATATAGGAAGCTAGATTCTCGTGTTCCTTTTTTTTTTTTTTTTTTTAACAAAGTTCGCGGTATGTTTCACCAAACTGATTTATTAAACAACTAATACATGCTATTAATTAATTCCACTCACTAAACTTCCAATAATTTGGCTATGAAAAGTAATAAAAGAAATAACATAATACCAAGGGAAATGATCACAGAAAACGCATTTGTTTTATAAATAAAACCCTAGTATATATGGAAATATCAGAGAAGCCCCATATATATATATATATATATATATATATATATATATTGGTACAAAACACCTTTGAATTTAACAATCATCAAATCACTCCTATCTCGTTGTGAAATGGAGAGAAAATTGATGTAAAATGACAAAATTTTCATTAATAGAAAGACCTTACTCTAAAGCCTATCAAATAGTGCATGTAACCAAACAAACTTAAACCAAATTATTTTAATCAAGTCCTAAATTTCGACCAGAAAATTTCAAAAAAAAAAATCCAAACCTTGATTAAAAAAAATTCTAAATTAATTATAAAAAATAAACGCTTTTAAAATTACTCATAAATATATTTCTAAATTGAAAACTAGAAACCAAAATTAATTCACTCTTTTATTTTCAAGTTTATTTTGGAATTTATACATTATGAATTTCTCATTTTTTTAATCCAATTGTCTCATTTTTAATAATTTGGTTATAAAGATTTTCTTTTCGTACATGTATAAGTTAGCTTTTTGGTACTTCTTTAAATTAAGGAAACTTTTTTCCGTTTTGTATAAATTTTACACCATTTCATTATCAGGCATTTTTTAAAAAAAATAAAAAAAGAAAAGGCTGCCATTTCATTTAATAAATTCAATCAATTCATCCGAAAGATTTGGGGTGAGATTTTTCCCCTATAAATTTCATTGTCTAACATAAGAGCATATACTTTATCAGATTATGTCAACTCAAAAATAAGATAAAGAACTATAATTATCAAAGATGATAAAACCCAATTCGATCTTTGAATTAGATATATAAACCTAAAATAGACAAACAATACAAGAACAATACGAAAACTCTCTCCTAAATAAAAGAATAATAATAAAACATAATTTCAAAAATAATTGATAAATATAATTCTCCCTCATCCAAAAATTATATGGACAAAATGCGACAACACAAATTTGTTGTTTTTCCCCCTTGTTTTCTTGCTTATTCAATGCTTTGGACGATCTTGTCTTCTCTATAATTTTTAGATTCGAAACTCACTACGAGACTTTTGTCGTTATTGATAAGATTGTTATCGTAAATCTGTCGTGGGTATAAAATTGTCACTATAGATATACTATACCGACGACAACTATTGTTGCTATATTATTGTCGAATACGGCTTATAAATGACAAGGTTGGTCGTCGTCAGTTTTGTAATGACAACACAAGTTGTCACTATAAATGTAAAAAAAATATTTTAAAATAAATTTAAACTTATATGTCATCCCTATAATTTTTAGATTTTAAAATATAAATTTAACATTTACCCTTAAAGCGATGATAATTATTGTCGCTAAAAATTTAAAATTTAAATTTAAAATCTTTAATTTTAATTCATCGTAAAAGTGACGACATTTACACATCTATACCGACATTAATGTCATCGCTATAAATTTTTTTTAAATAAAAAATTAAAAAAAGATGTTATAATTTAAATTTTTGATTTGAAATAAAATATAATAGGTAAAATTAGAATTAAACTAAATGAATTTATAATACTAACAATAAGTTTAATACTAATTAAACACATAGAAATATAATAAATTCAAATCCAAGAAAAAAAATGTAATAAAAGTACCCAAAACATTAAAATATTTCAAAAAAATAAATAAATAACTCTCTAGCTACCCAAGTCAGTAGCATCTTCATCCTCTTTAGGCTCAGAAGGTGGAGGAGGAGGTTGAGGCTGATATCATAGAGGCAATGCAGAGGGTAGGGGCATCGGAGGAACAGACGGAGTGGCAGGGGTCTGTCGAACTGGCATACGAAATCCAAGAAGTAATGTCGACAATACGTTAGACGTGTAAGTCATTTGCTCGTCGTATTACTACTTGTCTGCATCATGTTGTGCCAAGAGAACCTGCTCAGGCTTATAGGCTATAGCTAGATAATTCTGCATCTAGCTGAAAAAGTCTTGCAACTCTAGGTCTGGCACAACAAGCTGCTAATATGGTAGAGAAGATGTTGTAGTAGATGTGCTAGTAGCTCCCTTGAGTTTTAGATCAACTCCTCTCCTATAGCCTCTCCTAATACCGAGCACCTTGTTAGCAACCATTGTCTCATCAATACGAGGTAGTGCAGATTGTACTGAGGAACCCAAGGTAGATGAAGATACTTGAGATTACAGCTGAGTGTTGTGAATCTCAACAATCTTATTCTATAAACAATTGGACAAAAAAGTTAATAAAAATAAAAATAGTATATAATCAATAACATATTAAGTAAGAGGTTACTTGCATAATTATGCTCATACTCAACAGAAGGTCAGGTGCCAGTTGTAGGATTCATATACCTCTGTCAATATTTCTTTGTGATTGGCTGCACCTCTTCCGTATCAAGATACCCCTAGACATTGAGTTGGATTAGTAAATTAAAAGAATTAATAAGAAAAAAATAAAAAATAGTATAAAAAGATTACCATATCATATATACTGGAGATGGTGGACTTAAGCCCTTACCTACTAACAAATCTCATGTGTGCCCTATTTTTTGCATTCATCTTAGATATAGCCTGCCAATTAAAAGTCATTAGGTAAATATGTAATAGTTATAAAATTAATGTTATAAAAGAATAATTAGAAGATGTACTAACCTGATACTCCTCAGAGTCGAACAAATCTATGCACTGATTCCAAGCCTGCTTAGTCATATTAGGAGAAATAGCATGACAAGCATGAGGAATGTCAAGATGCTCCTTGTCCCTCCTCATCCCCCCATTGAGCCTGGAGTCCATATTAAGGCTATTCTTCCAGTCCTTATACATGCTTTGAGCAGAACGGTCAATACTTTGATATACATGAGGTAACTCCTCGTTATTGATATCTTTATACTCGAAGCATCGTTGAAATAAAAAATAAAAGCAATTAAAATAATAATTACAACCAAAATTCAAATATTTGAAGCAATAAACCAAGTATACCTACCCTGATGCTAGGCTCTATTTTTGCCTTCTGTTCAGTAGGAACCTATACCCAACTCTTGTGAAAAAGTTCTATATTCTTCCTAAGCAATACCCTAATATGATGAGGAAAATACTTATGGTTTGCTTTAATAGCTTTTCACGTATCTCCCTTGTCAAATCTGATCGGGAGTCGTTCACCTGGCCACAACAAGTTTAGCTTTTGCTGTAAGTTCAAAGATCTATTTTTTGAATGTTTTCTCTCACCGAACGATGCTGCAAAGGAGAGAAAAAAATATTAATAAATAATCACATGAAATGAACAATAAATGTATGTTTATTTACTAATTAAATAAACATAAAACATGTATGACTCACACGGGTAGGAATCCTAAACAAGTCTAATAGGGGATCTCCACCTACATCTCCTCCATAATATATAGGCCCAATAGTGGAAATAATTAAATAATATTGATGAATATAATAAATATGATAGGATGCATATGGATTTGACAATATAAAATTACACATTTTTTTAACAATATAAAAAATAGTATCATGAAATATATAATAAATAACATTTGCATATTAATCATCATCACTATCAACATAATCTTTATTTTCATCTTGATCAGTTTCATCATCATTGTCCACCTCCAACTCTTTTTCCGATTCTTCTATATAATCATTAATTGTATCATCCTGATCAATGTTGTTATCGTCAATAAAATCTTCTTCCACATTATGGATAATAATATCGGAATTTAGAACTAGTTTAGTTTCAATCTCATGATTATAACTGATAGACTCTAGTTTGCCAAAATCGACCGTAAGGAAAAAGTTAGAGGAGTTATAATCTTGCAGAATAACTAGCCGAATATTATTTTCTTGGATATCCCATCCATCTCAATGACTTAAGTTCCCTATAATCCTCCAATTCGGGCCATTCAACAAATCATCAATATAAAAAATGTACTTAGCTTGAGAAGCAAGTATGTATGGTTCATCTTTATACCACTCAGAATTGATAGCTCTATTTGTTATGTTTTTATTTGATTTTATTTTCTTCTTTTTAGGATTGATATCAAACTATTTGTACTTGAATAATATAATAGAATATGTATCCATATAATTGAACTCTTGAATTTCTTCTAAATGACTGTAGAATATAATCTCATTAGTCTTAGAAATAGATATTCTACTATTTAAATCAGCCGTTTAGAATCTCTTGAATGAGCTATGAATCAATTTCTGTTGACAACATATGCAGAATAAGAGGAGACATGGAAATATGACCTAGATGCCAATAAGTACAACTCATCAGTTACTTCAAGGTATTCATTTTAACGTAATTGATATATCTCTTCATTCAATTAAATATAAATTAGACAATAATAAAAAGAGTAATGCATTGCAAAAGTTGGAATTATAAGTTTCATACCTCCGTATAAAACCATGTTGAAAACTATTACCATTGGATTTTATCCAAAATTTGACCACCTTTTTATTGGAGCTCCTTTATGTGTTCATTTTATTATAGGAAAACAATGAAACTTTAATATAGTGATATGTAATCATTATGATTTAATATTTCATTAGTTGTCAGGCTTTATTTTAAATACTTCCAGATCTATGGATAGTTGTTTAATATATATTACTCTGCTTTCTTTTAGAGATGTATATCAAGTAACATATAAGTTCTTTTTCCAATTGGTCGACATTATGATTGAAATACACTTAAGTATTTTTTCGGACTGGTGTTAATAGGATCCTCATTCCTTTCAGGTCGATTGAACTTCATCTCAATCCCTCTGAAATACATTGAACAAAACATTAGCGCTTCATCAACAATATAACCTTCAGCAATAGGTCCCTCAAGATGCGCTCGATTTCTATCATATTCCTTCAACTTCTTTATATATCTCTCATACAGATACATTCATCTGTGAACAGGTCTACCAAGTAACTCTTGTTTAGGCAAATGTATTACTAAGTGAACCATGATATCAAAAAATACCGGAGAAAATATCCGCTCAACCTTGCAAAGAATCAAAACTATGGCATTTTTGGAACTCTCTAAGTCTTTTTTACTCAGAGTCCTAGCACATATTAGTTGGAAAAAATTACAGAGTTCAATAATTATGGATGCTATCTCCTTATTCATAAAAGCTCTTATCCCAGGAGCCAACAAATGCTGCATTATAACATGACAATCATGTAATTTCAGGCTAGTTATTTTCGTATCATTATCAATTATATTCCTCCATAGATTACTAGCAAAGTTGTACCTAGTTAATTGTTAATTCATAAGAGCATATACTTTATTAGATTATGTCAAGTATCACCTGAAAATAAGATAGAAGAACTATAATCATCAAAGATGATAAAATCCAGTTCCATCTTTGAAATAGACATCTAAACCTAAAATAGACAAACAATACAAAAAGACTCTCTCCGAAGTAAAAGAGTAATAATAAAACAAAATTTTAAAAAAATGATGGATAAATATGATTCTCCTTCATTGAAAAATCATATCGACAAGGTGCGACCACACAAATTTGTTGTTTTTTTTCCCTTATTCTTCTTGTTTATTTAATGCTTTGGAGGATCTTGCCTTCTCCATAATTTTTAAATTCAAAAAGTTTTAGGTAGAGGTGTCAAATATATTGTGTTGTACCGATATGACCCATTTAAATTAGGCACAAATGTACTTTTGTGTCGTGTAGTGCTATGACCACTTTTTAGTTGTATCGTGCCATACCGGCCCGTAGTATAAAATCAGTGGCTCAAAATGTCCCACCGACACATGATCTAATACATCGAATTTATATAAAAAAGAAAGATAAATTTAATGTAAAATTTTATCTTAATTAGATCTGCATTGCACCTTGTTAATCATAAATTCATAATTATTTGAAAATTCTTCTTTTTTCTTTTGAATGAAAATCTATCAAGGTGAAGATGTATCAATAGAAAGTAGAAGCATCCCAACTAAGTTGGTACCTATCTAACTAAGTTGGTACCTAACTATCTCAACAAGCCCTTTATTGATCCTTGAAAGATAATTATTATTAATAAGAAAAATAGGAGAAAAGAGAACAATAGTTTAGAGCTTACAAACATTTAAAGGTGACAAAATAGGTGGGCCGACCTAATGCAGCTTGCCCACACCATACTCAAAGGGGCGGATGTGAAGTCTTTAAAAATGGATTTATTTAGTACTAATGTGCCTTAAGTTTTGCTATGTTCTTATTTATTTTAAGTATTTCAATCGTCTAACTACTTATTTTGATGTTTTGCTTGTTTGTGCACATAGAAGAATAAAATAAGGGTGTTTCATGTGAATTAAGGTGAATTTTTACCTCATAAATAGGTCTTTCATGTCAATAAAATTGAAGTTCAATCTGATATGGTCATAACGTAACAAAATGATGCCAATCAGAGCTCAATTGAAGAAATGGTGCACCCGCGAAACTGAGACGCCAAACCAGCATAAAGTGGTGCTGCAGTGTCAAAAAGCGGCACCACAACACCAACTCTCAGGTAACTTTGGCACCACAGTGCCATTTGAAAATGGCACACTCAAGAAGCTGAGACCCCAAACCAATAGAAAATGGCTCTACAACACCAAAAATGGCGCCGCAATGCCAACTCTCGGGTAATTTTGGCATCGTAGCACCACCTCCTGCGTCTTGAGTCAATAATTAACGATTGAGATCAAGTTTTTGACGTTCTAAGGGTCAAAATTCAGCCTGTCTTAGGTTTGCATGAGCCACCTCTTTAAAATCCTATCTTTAGAATTGAAAGAGGCATGTTGGGATAGCGAGAAAGAAAGGGAGGCAGCCATGGAAGGAGAAGAAGATATGCTCCAATCCTCTATTTCCTGATTTCCTCCACAACATCAACATCACCCTTTCTTCATACCATCTTCTATGAGTTTTTGTTTATGTTTTCCTTATTTAAAGAGTAGTATAGTTGAGAGAAAATCCTAAAGGGATGATTCAAGAGAGCAAGAACCAAGTTTGGAGGAGGAGATTGAAAACCTCCATTAACACCTTCAAGCTCTTCAAAGAGGGTGAATTCTTAAACTTTTTTCTCTTTGATATTTTGCATTTCTTGAATTTATTGTATTAAAATGTTATTGTTCTCAATTTATATTATGAACTAAATATTTCTTTGTCTAGTTTTACTATGTGAACTAGCCTAGTATCTTGTGTTCATTTATTTATTTCATCTTTTATTAATCATATCTATTATTGAGTTATTTGTTTTACCTTATACTTATTGTTTCTATTTAATTGATCACTAAATAGATCATTAAGTGAAACCTTTATGAACTTGGGAAGGGAAATTTAGGTCTGTATAAAAGTGAAACAATATAAGATTACCTAATTTGGGGTAAGTTTGCATAGGATAAAAATATACTTATATGACTTCTGTAACCTCTTTGAGAATTACAAAGTATAATAAATCTAGTCAATTTATATTAGGAGTAACATATTAGCTTGTCTAAGTGTTTTCACTTACATCTTGGAAAGGAGTTTGTAAATACATTTGAATTTTCAATTAACAACTCCAGTAGAATAAATAATGTAAGAGAGAAATTAGAATATTTAGTGTTTAAAGAATGGTTGGGAAATTAGTAAACTTAGACATTTTTCTTATTGTTTATCATTTATTTATTTTGCATGCTAGTTTAGTAGCTTTATTTTATTTCTCTCAAAAACTATATTTTGTTTGTTTAGATAAAGTTAAGATTGACCAATTTTAATATTTAGCTTAGACTTAGTAATCAATCTTTGTGGGTTCGACACTCTAATTCCAAAATCTATATTATGTGAGACCATGTGCACTTGCATGGGAATGTGTGATTTTATAGTTGCACATTCTAACCAATAAGTTTTTGGCGTCGTTACCGAGGATTGAAATACTAATTCTTGTTAATATTAATAACAATGGATTCTAGCTTTAATTCAAACTTTTATTTATTTTTTTATTTTTTTATCTTAGGTGTTTTCGATGGCATACTATGATTAAAATAGAGGTGGAGACATGATGAACACCAATGGACAATGTCACAAATCTCTCATGGCTTTAAGCACTCAATTGGGCGAAGTGAATAAAAAATTAGAAATCATGGAGTTGACTGCTCGAGTAAGTGAATTGACCAAGAAAGTAGATACCTTGAGTGCACAAGCTTCCCATTTTCTATTCATAAAGTGCCAATTATGTGGAGAAAGCCACCCAGGGGAAGGATGTCCATATAACTTGCAACCGGTATACTTTGTTGCTGATAGCCATATGCAACAAAGCTATCCACACTTAAATTTCTACAATCTAAGTTGGAAGGCATACCATGATTACTCTTGGTGCATTAATTAAGGCCCATCACCAAATTTCCACAACGAGCCTATGTTCATATCCGAGTTTCATCATTAACCACCTATACAAGAAGAGAAACCATCTTTGGAGGAGATGCTTGAGCACTATATAGAAGAACAGATGCATATCTCCCCATATAAGAGGAAAAACCATTCTTGGAAGATATGATGATGCAAAAAATGCAAAGAATGGACATTTTCTTCCAAGAGCAAGAAGTGTCAATCCGAAATCTTAAATATCAAGTAGGTCATCTTGCTACAATCATCAACCATCCTAAAGGCATCTTTCATAGCAATATCGACTCAATACCAAGGAGAAATATTATACCACTACAACTTGTAGTGGTTTATATGATGATGAATCGATGTTTGAGCTTCAAGAAAGGGAGGAAGATGGGAAAAATACCACTATACAAAGTGATATAGTGCAACTTGTGAATATCAACATGACATCCTTTGAAGAAAATCTAATCCCAAGGCCATTGTTGATGAGAAGGCTTCGAATTGAAGACCTTGGAGAGGAATTTTCTTGTCCACAACCGCTAAATCAATAATTTCTAACAAGTGAACCATTGGTAACTCATTCTCACAATTTCTTCTCTCCTAATTATGGATATGAAGTGTTGTATTCTAAAGATAGGAGCCCAAAAGACCATATCCATGTATTGGGATAGTCAATTGATGATATAAAGGGTAGACCTCATTTCGTCTCAACTTGTGGATGAGCTACAAATGAAAAGGCAAGTCAAAGCCTCTAATTCAAGCGCTTCTTGGGAGGCAACCCAAATTTTTTTTTTCATATTGGTGAGTTAAACAATCCAAAGAGTTGGCACTACTTCAAAGAGACCAAGTTTCATGGCTATATTTGGGGGATGGAGTAAACTTTGTTGGGTTACTCTAAACTCATTATTTTGTTCTTTTATTTTCCAATATTTCACATGCTAAGTTTGAGGGATGGAGTAAAACTTGTTGGGTTGCGCTTATGTTTGTTTGTTTGTTATTGTATGTTTATTTTCTTAGTTATGTGATTGTGTATTTAAATAAATAGAGGTATTTTGTGCTTTCTTTAGTGATTACCTAGTTCCAATGATAAGAGTCATGGGTGAATTATGGCATAACTTGTTGAAAAATGTGGACATTGGCTTAGTCTTATGGATAATTCTTGTGTTACTTCCATTTTAATTGTGAAAGTCTATATTTGAGCATAATATCTTAATCTTTGATTTGTGTATGAACTTAGAGAATGTTTATGTAAACATGACATTTTTTTATCTCACAAGTGCTAAAATTTGTTTGATAATCTATTGAAGCGAAATCCTAGATACATTTTACCAAAGAAAGGATTTAGGTAATCTTCGGACCGTTTGAGCCTTTCAAGCTAACCATGATATATTTTATCCCTGGTATACCTATTTTAAGCCTTGTAAAGCCTTTTCTTTTATAGCTACATACACATTAGCTTAACCTAAAATAATATCATTTAACCTTTACCCCTTAAGTACATTAATTTCGTTTATTGAATTATTTTGAACAATGCTATGTTATGGGAGGATGAGTGGAGTGAGATTGTAAAAATAAAAATAAAAATAAAAAAGAGCTACACACTTGTTCATGAAAGAAAGATATAAGTTTGGAGGTGTACAACTCAACAACAACAAAAAAACAAAAAAAAAATAAAAATACAAATGTGGGCTAAATATTGATAGAAGAAAAAGAAATTTTTATTTTAGTAGTGTGTTACTTGGTGTGTGAAAGAATAGCACTACATGAGCCCTACAGTTTGTTGACCTATGTGGCTTTAAATTTTATCTTATTTTGATAATAACAAACATGTGATTTAGTTTCTAATAATTGACTTGAGTTTGTAATTATGAAGTTGAAAAAGAAATTGATAAAACTCAAGATTTGAAGTCCTCAAGAATATCGCATCATTGAAAAATATCGAAGGTTGAAGATAAAAGTGAAGAATCAAGATTCAAGACCAAGTCTAAATAGGTTAAAAACAATTTTCTAGTATTGTACTTGATTTATTACATTGCACAAAATATTCTCTTTGATATGGCTCAAAAATCTTTCAAATGATTTTTCAAACAAATCTTCAAAGAATTAGCTAAACTTTAAATCCATTGATTATTTGAAAATAAATATCATTCCTAATCTAACCTAAATATTCTCAAAAGTACATTTTCTTAATGTTAAAAATGATTTAAAAAAGAAAGTTTTAAGAACGACCAAATTAGTTCAAAGAAACTAAAAATTGGTTTCTAACTAATTTTGGTCGACCAGGCTTGGTCGGCCAAAGAAACGGCCAAAAATAACCATTGGAGCTGAACTGGTGTATCAGAGTCCAACAACTAGTTTTTTGGTCGACCAAAATTTTAGCAGCAAGTTACCAACAGTAAAAAATGGCTAGTTTTTGAATATGACTTTAAATAGAGCCAAGTTTGATGACCTAGAACAAGAGAATACGAACCTATATTGATACCCAATAAGTTTCTAAGTGCAAAAAGCTCTCTTTTACTCTACTTTAACTTTCAAATCTATTTAAGCCATTTCTAGAGCATCATTTGTGCATTGTTCTCAAATCACCTAAGCTTATCTTATATTATTTCTTTGAGAGATGAGTCTTTGAGTAAGTGTTCACTTGTAGTTTCATAAAAACATTATTGAGAGGTGAGGTTGGCACTGGAGTCATAAACAACCCGATATAGGTGAGGTTAATATCGGAATCTAAACAACCCATGGTTAGGCGTAATAGAGCCGGATTCAAGACTATTGTAAGGGTGTGGGTGTGCCTAAGAATAAATCACTCCAATTGTATAAGGGGTCGGTCTAGCCCATAATCTTGATCTGATAGTGGAAAGCTCTAAGCAAGTTGCGAAGAGCCAGGGACGTAGGCAAATCGTCGTGTTTGTCGAACCTCGTAAAAATAGTATTTGCACTCTCTCTATCCCTATCTCTTTAATTTATTTACTTTGATACTGTACTTATTTATTCGCTATTTTTACTTGGTCCATTCATGATTTGCTCAATCTTGTTGCTCAATTCAAAAAGTTTGTAAAAGTCTTAAAAACCCAATTCACCCCCCTCTTAGGTTAGCTATTCTTGGGACAATAATTGGTATCAGAGCTTGGTGCTCATTTTTCTAAAACTTAACCGTTTTTGAGATGGCTAATCCAAACAAATTTTTTTTTCAATATGAGGGGTGTCACATTCCAAACCACCTTTCTTTAATGCAAGTGATTTTAATTATTGGAGAAGTTGTATGGACATATATCTTAGATCCATAGATTTTGATTTATGGTATATTATCACAAGAGGTCCATTAAAAATTACAAAGATTATTAATGGAATTGAAGTAGAAAAAGATATTGAGGAATATGATGAAAAGGATAAAATGTCTTTTATCAAAAATGGAAAAGCTAGAAACATTCTTGTGTGGTCTAGATAGGAACGTATATAATAATGTTGAAAAAGCTAAGGATACTCATGAATTGTGGAATATGATTGAAGTGTCATATCAAGGAACTAATTCCATTAAGGAAACTAGAATTAATATTTTCACAAGAAACTATGAGTTATTCAAAATGGAAAAAGATGATTCTATTTCTCAAATATTTACTAGATTTACCTCCATCATTAACTCTCTTGGTGCTTTAGGAAAAACCTTTCCAAATAGTGAGTTGGTGAGTAAGATTCTTAGAAGCCTCCCTCAAGCATATAGAAGCAAGGTGGTAGCTATTTAAGAAGCCAAAGACCTTAGCAAACTTACTCTTGAAGAACTTATAGGTTCCCTCATGACCCATAAAATCCTTATGAAGGAAACTATTGAAGATGAAGGAGAAGAAAAGAAAAAGAAAGGAATCGCTCTTAAAGCTACCTTATAAGAAAGCAATGAGGAAGAAGAAGAATTCGCGAATAGTGAGCTAGAAGATATTGCCTTACTTACTAAAAGGTACAAGAAGTACTTAAATTTAAAAAAATAAGAATTTCAAGAAGAACACCAAAGGTAATGATTTCGGAGAGAAGAAAATGAAGGATGATCCCATCACTTGCTTTGAATGCAAGAAGCCGGGACATATGAAGAATGAATGTCCTTTGAGAAGAAAAATGAAGAAGAAGGCAATGAAGGTCACTTGGGATGATAGTGAAGAAGAAGAGTCCAATGGAGAAGAACAAGAAGAAATGCCAATATATTCTTCATGACAATAGAAAATGAGGTAAGCTCTTTTAAACCTAAAGGTGAATTTCATGATGATAATGATACTAGTAGTGATTTTAGTAATGATACTGATTGTGATTTATCATATGAAAGTTTATTGAGTGATTTCAATGATTTACACAAAAACTATGAAAAACTCATTTTTAAGAACAATGCTCTTAAAAAGGAAATTCTTAGTTTATCAAAAATAGTTGAAAAGTTTACCAAAGAAAAAGAAATAAAATTACCTAGTAGTAATTGTGATATTTTGTCAAAAGAAAACACTTCCATAAATGACAAAATTTTTGACTTAACTAAAATTATCCACAAATTTACAAATGGAAAGAAAAACTTTGACATGATGCTTGGTGGACAAAAATGTGTTGACAAAGGAGGTATTGGGTACAAATCTTCTATAAAACAAAAATACCTCAAGAACTATTTTGTGAAAGCTAGTACAAGTGACACAAAGCACACTTGCACTTATTGCAATCAAGATGGAAATACTAGTTTTCATGCTTTGTAAAGAAAAATGCATATTTTGGTGGAAAATTAGCTTGGGTTTCAAAAAAATCTAGAACTAATACTCAAGGACCCAAATTAGTATGGGTACCAAAAATCAAAGTTTGATTCTTACCTATAGATACAAAAGAAGAAGAACTTTTGATTCTAGATAGCGGTTGCTCTAAACACATGACCAAAGACTATTCCTTGCTCTCTTCATTTACAAAAAGAAGTGGAGGACATGTCACATTTGGAGACAACGCTAAAGGCAAGATTTTGGGTGTAGGTAACATTGGTACTACATCCTCGCCCATTATAGAAAATGTTTTACTTGTTGATAATCTTAAACACAAATTGCTTAGTATAAGTCAATTTTGTGATAAAGGTTATAGAGTCATTTTTGAGGCTTTCAAATACTTGATTGAGGATACTTGTTCAAAAAAAATTATTTTTGAAGGAGAAAGAAAAGACAATGTCTACACTATTGATATTGAAAAATATTTTAGTCAAGGTAAATGTTTTTTGGCTTTAAAAGATGATTCTCAACTTTGGCATAGAAGACTTGGATATGCTATCATGAATACTATTTCTAAGCTTTCAAAGAAAAACCTTGTCAGTGGTTTACCAAGTTTACTTTTTGAAAAAGACAAGGTGTGTGATGCATGCCAATTTGGAAAACAAGTAAAAAGCTCTGTTAAATCCAAAAACGTCATTACTACTTCTAGACCCTTGTAACTACTTCACATGGATCTATTTGGACCATCAAGAGTAGCTAGTCTTGGTGGAAAACATTATGCCTTTGTGATAGTTGATGATTTTTCAAGATTAACTTAGGTTCTATTTATTGCTCATAAAAACAATATTTTAAATGTACTTACTATTTTTTATAAGAAAGTGCAAAATGAAAAAGGCTACACCATCACATCTATTAGAAATGATCATGGTGATGAGTTTGAAAATGATGAAATGGAAGCTTTTTGCTATAAAAATGATTTTGATTATAATTTTTCTGCTCCTAGAACTCCACAACAAAATGGAGTTATAGAAAGAAAGAATAGAACCCTACAAGAAATGGCACGAAGCATGCTAAATAAAAATGGTTTGCCAAAATATTTTTGGGCTGAAGCGGTAAGTACCACTTGTTATATTGTGAATAGAGTTATGATAAGGCCAATCTTGAACAAGACACCTTATGAGCTTTGGAAAGATAGAAAACCCAACATTGGTTATTTAAAAGTTTTTGGTTGTAAATGTTTTATTTTGTATACTAAAGATAATTTAGAAAAATTTGATTCAAAATCCGATGTTGATATTTTTCTTGGATATTCTACTACTAGTAAAGCTTATAGAGTTTTCAACAAAAGAACATTGATAGTAGAAGAATCTATGCATGTTGTTTTTGATGAATCTAACACTCTCCATGAGGAGAGAAATATAGATGATGATGATATTTTAGGTTTGAAACAAAGATTAAATGAATTAAGTGTTAATGAAAGACCAAATAAAGAAGAGGACATCCAACTACAACAAGACAAAAGTCTTAAGGAAAAAAAATGCGACAATGGTAATATTTTAACTATTCCTTAAGATTTAAAATTTAGTCATGCTCATCCTAAAGACTAAATTCTAGGTAATCCCTTACAATGTGTCACAACTAGAGTATCACTTAGAAATATTTGCAACAACTTAGCTTTCCTTTCTCAAATTGGACCCAAAAATTTTAAAAATGCAAAAAAAGATGAATTTTGGATTTTAGCAATACAAGAGGAGCTAAATCAATTTGAAAGAAATGACATATGGGAATTAGTTCCAAGACCTAGTGATCATTTAGTTATTGGAACTAAATAGGTCTTTAGAAATAAATTAGATGAGCAAGGGGTGATTATGTGAAACAAGGCTAGATTAATAGCCCAAGGTTTCAATCAAGAAGAAGGTATCGATTATGAAGAATCCTTTGTACCCGTAGCAACATTAGAATCTATTAGAATGCTTTTAGCATTTGCATGCCATAAGAATTTTATTCTTTACCAAATGGATGTTAAGAGCGCATTTTTAAGTGGATACATTTTAGAAGAAGTTTATGTAGCCCAACCCCCAGGTTTTTAAAAACATAAGTATCCGGATCATGTTTACAAATTAAAAAAGGCTTTATATGGTCTAAAACAAGCTCCTTGAGCTTGGTATGATAGATTAAAAAACTTTTTGATCTCAAATAAGTTTCAATGGAAAAAACTGATACTACTTTTTTTATGAAGAAGAAAAGGGTGGACATGATAATTGTATAAATCTATGTTGATGATATTATATTTGGAGCCACTAATGGTTATCTCTGTGAAGAATTCTCTGAGTGTATGCATAGTGAATTTGAGATGAGTATAATGGGAGAATTAAACTTCTTCCTTGGGCTTCAAATAAAACAATCCAAAGAAGGAATCTTCATCAATCAAGCAAAGTACATCAAAGAGCTACTCAAGAAGTTTGATCTTGAACATTCAAAACCAATGAAAACACCAATGAGCTCATCAATCAAGCTTGACAAAAATGAAAGTGGTAGATATTACTAAATATCGAGATATGATCGGATCCTTACTTTATCTTACCGTTAGTAGACCGTATATCATGTTTAATGTTTGTCTATGTGCTAAATATCAATCTAATCCTAAAGAATCTCATCTTAGTACGGTTAAATGTATTTTAAAATATTTTCATGGCACTATGAATATAGGATTATGGTATCCTAAAGGCACACACTTTGATATCTTAAGTTATTCAGATGTGGATTTTGCCGAGTGCAAAACTGATTGAAAGAGCACAAGTGGTACTTGTCACTTTTTGGGATACTCACTATTTTCTTAGTTTAGCAAGAAATAAAATTCAGTTGCTCTTTCCACCACCGAAGCAGAGTATATATCTGTAGCTAGTTGTTGTACACAAATTTTTTGGATGAAACAAACACTTTTAGATTTTGGTATGAAATTTTCCCATGTGCCTATTAAATGTGATAACACTATTGCTATCAGCTTATCTAAAAAATCTATTTTACATTCATGAGCTAAGCACATTGATATAAGACATCATTGCCTTCATGATCACATGCAAAAAGATGATGTTTCTCTTGAATTTGTCTCTACTGAAAAATAATTAGCGGACATTTTTACAAATCCTCTTGGTGAAGAACAGTTTTGTATGATTAGAAGAGAACTTGGTATGCTTGATTTTGATGAAATTTCCTGATTATACATTTTCATCCTTTCTCTTGCTTTTTTTAAATCTTTGTCCCATCTCATTTTATTTGACCAAATCTGAAATTCTAATTGTTTCTTTAAAAATATATACTTTTTTTTCTATTTTTGCTAAATCTGAAACTTTTCAAATTTTGGTCAACCAAGTTTGGTCGACCAAAACTGATGGTTGTTTCAGACATGCGAAACTATGTTGTTTTGCTGATTTGCATATTTTGGTCGACCAAACTGTTTATCACCAGTTTTCTAAACCCGACCTGAGACAGTTTTTTATGGTCTTTTCTTTATTTTTCTTTCATCTCTCTTACTCGAAACTTTTATTCCTTAAATGAAAACCCTAAACCATTATCCCCTTTGTTTCTAATCTTGATTTCTATGAGATTTTACTCCAATTTCTTCAAAATTTTATCTTTTTTCCCACTAAACTGTATTTGCTCCTTCTAATTTTGTGATCAATCCGCCTATTCTATTTCTCTCTCTCTCGCTCAAATCTGTGAATAAGTCATCATGTCATTCAAAGCTCGTGCCAACAAGAGGTCAGCGAAGAATATCATCGAAGAGGAAGAAGAAAGATGATCAAAATCAAGGTTTGATGCTCCTCTTTTCACTAATCCTAGAATTATAGACAATTTCCAAGATAATTTTACTAAGAGGGCTTTAGTGAGTGGAAGAAGTGTGGATTGGGTAGCTATGGAAAAACTAGTAGGTTGGAGACAAATATTTCATAGGATGGGTTGGGTTTCTTTTTCTAGCATTAATGGATTTACTTACCCTAGGATAATGAAAGGTTTTTATGCTACTATGAACCTAAAGAGTGAAGTTCATGGAATCACTTGTACTCTTAAAGGGAAGGTTATTGATATGAATGTGAGTGATCTTTTTGTTATTCTAGAAATACCCAATGAAGGTGGTCGTCTAATTGATCTTATGGAAGATTTTGATACGGTGACAACTTTGAAGAATCTGACTAGGGATGGCAATTATTATCCAAATTGTACCGCTAATCATTTGAATGTTCATAGTAGACTCATTCACCACTATATCACCTACAATATTCTTTCTTGTATTGGCCATAGAGAGATAGTCCATCCTCTTGATATTTTCTTGATTAACTTTATACTCATGGGGAAAGCTATCAATTTAGGACATATCCTTATTACCTAAATGAGGGAAGCTGGTTCTAAGGAGACAAGGTGTCTTCCTTATGGAATAGTGCTTACTCAAATCTTTGATCATTTTGAAATTCCTCTTCATGATGAGTCTGTCAATGAAAAACAAATGTCTCCTTATGATAGAACTATCGTCGAGCATATGCATTGGTTCTTTAATGAGACCAATGGTACTTGGTCATACAAAGGGCCCAAAAAGGCCAGTGATCCTAGTGTACCTATTGAGACTCATAATTATGGTGATAATGAGGAAGGTGACCCATCTACTACTCGTGCAACTCTTCCCACTTTAAACTTTGAAGAAGCATATCAACTTATGAATGCACACTTAGACACTCTTGTTGTGAACTTTAATGCATTCAAGGAAGGTCATGGAAGACAAATTCAAGCTCTTTAAGACTCTGAACAAGCACAATTTGATCGCCTCTTTGAGCACCAATAAGAGATGTGGAACTACATGCGTCAAGGACAAAATTCACCTCCATCTTAGAATCTTCCTCTCTTGCTTATTTACTTATGTTGTGTTAGTCTTTTATGATGTGTTAGTACGTTATTTTTGAACCTTTTGAGCTCTTTTTGTATGTCTTCTTATTATGAATGATAGAACCTTGTGTGAGATTTATGCCTATCTTTGATTGTGACCTATTATTCTCACTATGCTTATATATGGTAAATAAGCGTGATTGTGAGACTTATGCCTATCTTTGATTGTGACCTATTATTCTCACTATGTTTCTCTTGGTGCTTTCAACTCTTTTTGCTAATATCAAGGGGGGAGAAATATTCATGATTTTTGTTACTTAATGTATGCATAAATTGAATTAAAAAGGGGGAGAATTTTTTTTTCATGTATATGTTGAGGGAGAGTTTCTAAAAATAATGGTAAGATTATGTATGCTAATTAAATTGTATCATTATTTTTATCTCAAAAATCAATATTTGTCATCATCTAAAAGGGGGAGATTGTTGACCTATGTGGCTTTCAATCTTATCTTATTTTGATAATAATAAACATGTGATTTAGTTACTAATAACTAACTTGAGTTTGTAGTTATGAAGTTGAAAAAGAAATTGATAAAACTCAAGAAATGAAGTCCTCAAGAATAGCACATCATTGAAAAATCTCGAAGGTTGAAGATGAAAGTGAAGAATCAAGATTCAAGACCAAGTCTAAATAGGTTTAAATTTATTTCTTAGTCTTGTACTTGATTTATTGCATTGCACAAAATATTCTCTTTGATATGGCTCAAAAATCTTTCAAATGATTTTTCAAACAAATCTTCAAAGAATTAGTTAAACTTTAAATCCATTGATTGTTTGAAAATAAATATCATTTCTAATCTAGCCCAAATATTCTCAAAAGTACATTTTCTTAATATTAAAAATGATTTGAAAAAGAAAATTTTAAGAACGTTCAAATTAGTTCAAAGAAACCAAAAAATTGGTTTCTAACTAATTTTGGTCGACTAGGCTTGGTCGACCAAAATAATGGCAAAAAATGACCGTTGGAATTGAACTGGTATGTCAGAGTCCAACGGCTAGTTTTTTGGTCGACCAAAATTATTTCTGGTTGACCAAAATTTTGGCAGCAAGTTACCAAAGGTCGAAAACGGCTAGTTTTTTAAGATGCCTTTAAATAGAGCCAAGTTTGATGACTTAGAATAAGAGAATACGAACCTACATTGATACCCAATCAGTTTCTAAGTGCAAAAAGCTCTCTTTTACTCTACTTTAACTTTCAAATCTATTTAAGTCACTCCTAGAGTATCATTTGTGCATTGTTCTCAAATCACCTAAACTTATTTTGTATTATTTCTTTGAGAGATGATTCTTTGAGTAAGTGTTCACTTGTAGTTTTATAAAAACATTATAGAGAGGTGAGGTTGACACTAGAGTCATAAACAACCTGGTATAGGTAAGGTTGATACCGAATTCTAGACAATCCGTGGTTAGGCATAATAGAGCCGGATTCAAGACTATTGTAAAAGCATGGGTGTGCCTAAGAAAAATCACTCCGATTGTACAAGGGGTCAATCAAGCACATAATCTTAATCCGATAGTGGAAAGCTCTAAGCAAGTTGCAGAGATCCGGGGATGTAGGCAAACTGCCATGTTTATCGAACCTCATAAAAATAGAGTTTACAATCTCTCTATCCCTATCTCTTTAATTTATTTACTTTGGTATTGTGCTTATTTATTCGCTATTTTTACTTGCTCCATTCATTATTTGCTCAATCTTGTTACTTAATTCAAAAAGTTTGTAAAAGTCTTAAAAACCCAATTCACCCCCCTCTTGGGTTGGCTATTCTTGGGACAACAGAGTTAATGTCCTTAAGAGTGATTTGAGCTTACTTTATCTAAAACATCATACCTTTACCTAAGCCCACATTACAACCTTAATGAAGATCTTTTGATCCTTAATGGGTTTGAAAAGCAAACTTATAGAACTTGATTGTTACTTTTGAGATTTTGTGCTTAATATATGTTTGCATATACTTATCCAGATTTCACACAATAATAAGAGAAAGGCATACACACGCATGAAAAGTTCAATTTAGAATGGAACGTGTTCTTAAGTTATTCTAATACCTAACCAATATTTGCTCTTTTCATCGAGTTATGTTATTATGTGAGTATTGAAGAACTAATAAGAATTCATCAGTGTTAGTACATTATTTCTTGTGTGTTTTAAGGTATTTTTTCTTTTCTTTTACTCAAAGACTAGTAAATCTTAAGTTTAGGGATGTGTTAAGTCTATAAAAATGGATTTATATAGACAAATGTGCTTTAAGTTTGGCTATGTTCTTGTTTATTGTAAGTGTTTCAATCGCTTACTAGTTATTTTGATATTTTGCTTGTTTATGCTAATAGAAGAATAAAATGAGGGTGTTTGATATGAATTAAGGTGAACTTATGCCTTATAAATGGGTCTTTCAAATCATTAGAATTGAAACTCTATCCAATACGGTCATAACACAACGAAAATTATACAAATTAGAGCTCAAACGAAGAAATGGTGCACTCGGGAAGTTGAGACGCCAAACTAGCCGAAAGTGGCGCTGCAACGCTAACTCTCAGGTAATTTTGGTACTGCGGCACCATTTAAAAATGGCGCACTCTAGAAGCTGAGATGCCAAACTAGCAGAAAGTAGTGCTGCAGTGCCAAAAAGTGGCACTGTAATGCCAACTCTCGGGTAATTTTGGCACTGCGGTGCCACCCCCTTATCTTAAGTCAATAATTGATGGTCAAGATCAAGTTTTTGACGATCCAATGGTCCAAATTTAGTATGCCTTAGGATTTTAAGAGCCACTTTTTTAAAACCATATCTTTGGAGTGGAAAGAGGCATGTTGGGATAAAGAGAAAGAGAGGGAGGTAGCCATGGAAGGAGAAGAAGAAGAAGTCATGCTCTAATCCTCCATTTCTTGATTTCCACCACAACATCAACATCACCCTTCATTCATAACTTCTTTTCTTTATTTTCTTGTGAGTTTTTGTTTGTGTTTTCCATATTTAGAGAGTAGTATAGTTGAGAGAAAATCCTAGAAGGAGGATTCAAGAAAGCAAGAACCAAGTTTGGAGGAGGAGAATGACAACCTCCATTAAGACCTTCAAGCTCTTCAAAGAGGGCGAATTCTAAAACTCTTTTCTCTTTGATATTTTGTATTTCTTGAATTCATTGTATTAAAATGTTATTATTCTCAATTTATATTATAAACTAAATATTTCTTTGTCTAGATTTACTATGTGTACTAACCTTAAATCTTGTCATTGTTTATTTATTTCCTCTTTTGTTAATCATATCCATTGTTGAGTTATTTGTTTTACCTTATACTTATTGCTTCTATTTAATTGATCATTAAATATATCATTGAGTGAAACCTTTATGAACTTGGGAAAAAGAATTTAGGTTTGGACAAAGGTGAAACAACATAAGTTTACCTAGTTTGGGGTAAGTTTGTATAGGATAGAAATATATCTATGTGACTTCTGTAACCTCTTTGAGAAATACAAAATATAATGAATCTAGTCAATTTATATTAGGAGTAACATATTAGCTTGTCTAAATATTTTCACTTATATCTTGGAAAGGAGTTTGATATGTTTGAATTCTCAGTTGATAACTTTAGTAGCTTAATTAATGTAAGAGGGAAATTGCAAAATGGTGTGTTTCAAGAATTGTTGGAGAATTAGTAAACCTAGACGTTTTTCTTATTATTTATCTTTCATTCATTTTTCATGCTAGTTTAGTTGCTTCATTTTATTTCTCTCAAAAACTATATTTCGGTTGTTTGGATAAAGTTAGAATTGACCAATTTGAATACTTAGCTTAGACTTTGTAATTAATCCTCGTGGGTTCGACACTCTAATTCCAAAATTTATATTACATGTGATTGTGTGCACTTGCACAGAAATGTGTAATTTTATAGTTGCATATTCCAACCAATAGTGGATAGGCCAATCTGGCCCAAAAAAAAATAAATAAGGCCTAGCTAAGGCCCAACCGCTGTAGCCCGTGCTCGACCTTTTTTTTTTTTCTTTTTACGACTATTAGATTATTTTTTAAGAAAATTTAAAACATGTTAAGTTTAAAATTTTTAATTTATTTTTTAAAAAATATAAACATAAACATGTTTATGTTTCTTCTATTATTAAAAATTTAATAATAATTAAATAAGATATATTATATAAGTTGAATAGTTCATTAGAAAAAATTTAAGAACAAAACCATTTAGAAAATTATATAGAATTAGAGTGAAAATGTTCAAAAAAAAATAAAGAAACAAATAAATTTTAAATTTTGAATTTGATTTTATTGATGATTATTGATTATAATTCAAATTATTACATAAAAAAAAAACCTAGTATATCATTAATTATGAGTTTTTAACTCATGATCATTGTTCATGTACAAGTTACTAAAATTTTTGGCCAATTCATTATTATAAATATGAATAATTTCTTGATTTCACTTTACTGCTTATTCCTAATATTTAATACATACTAGCACCTCAACTATTTCAGAGACTAATGAATTCCTTTGCTCATCTACTATCATCTTAATTGTATTAAAAGCAAACTCTGAAGAAATTGTGGACACCAAAATAGTTAAAATATCATGCGCTAATTGTGAAAGTACCTGAAATCTTGACTGGCGTCTTTGCCACTATTCCAAAACTTTGATATTCTCATCGTCGGGCTCAATGTTGGAATCTAGCACAACATACTAGTTAAGCTCAGAGGATTACCATGGATTCGTTGGTGGTAATGGTTGACTTGAACCTGATGATGATGATGATGAGCCATGATTATGCCCCTGAGAATGAGAACCTATCATGCAGCAAAAGACTTATTCTTTGATTGTTCTTCAGTCTATTATGGAGTGTATTGTTATTGACCACATGTTTTTCTAAAGTTAGCCTTATATATACTATACACTTTAAAATACTTGTCACGAGTATTTGTATATTCAGAACTATAGTCTTTTTAAAATATGTAGTAATATAGCTAATTAAATTAGAAAGATCATTTAATTTACCCTTAGGATCTAAAATAAAAGCAAAAGAATATAATAAAGGAATTAAAAACTAATATTTCAAAAATATTTCTTGCATACGTGTTATAATGGGTTCAAATATAGGGTCACATTTTTCCTTACAAAATATTTCGGTGATAAAAAAATATGTGACATAAAATAATTAGAGAAGTAAAATAATAAATACTAGATAAAGCAATAGTAGCTTCATAGAAAATGTCTAAAAATTGTACAAATTTTTAGCAAATAAACCAATCTTCATCTTTAAATAGCAATGAACCCATTTTTGAATTGTAAAACATAATAATTAGAATTTTATATGATAATGCATTTTTCAACATCAAATAAGTGAAATTCTACCTTATGGGCATGTCAACTTGGAATTTTCTTAGTTTTAATCTTCAGACTATGCAATATCTTTTAAATTTGGCAATACGAGGATTAGAAGCAAGAATGTAAGCAATAATAGATCGAATATTTTCAATATATATACTTATTACATTCATACCTGATTTGATGATAAGATTAATGATATGATTTGCTCAACATGGATGCAATAAGAATCTTCCAATGTATAAACTTACCAAATTGCTAAGTAATTTTATGGCCTTTATGTTTGCAGAAATATTATTTAAAGTGATTGAGATAATGAAGTTCGTTATGCCATATTCTGCAACAACATTTTAAATTTTATCTCTAATAATTTCTGTAGTATATTTGTTATCAACGACTCTAAGATTAATTATTCTTTTGTGCATTATTCATCTTAAATTTAAATGTGCAACTACACTTAAATAATCTTGTTTAGAATTAGCACCCCAAACATCAAATGTCAATGCAATGTAAAACTTTAATAAAGTTACTTCATATATTAATTATTTATGCATATTTTCATAAATTTTAATTAAATCACTCCTAATGGTATTTCTAGAAACTCTTTTAAAATTTGGATAATAAGATTTTCTAATATGATCTTCGTATTTATTATAATCATCAAATTCTAATGGTAAATCATTTATAGCAATTAAATGTGCTAAAAACTCCCTACTTACTAAAAAATCATAGTTCTGAAAACTTACTAAACTATCCTTGTTGGATTGAAGTATTGATTGTGTAGGCTCCTTGTCTCCTTTATATTTTTTAACACATGCATCACTATGTCTATTCAGATAAGTAGTTCTGATAGATGGTTTAGCAATTAATAATTTATTATAATATGTAAATCTCGTCATATTTGTCTTCTTACCATCAACCTCATTTTTAAATTCCATATCAAAATTGTCCTATATATTGGAAGTTATCCTTGCACGTTTAGATATCGTGCGTGTGCTCGGCGAACAACTATCTTGAAATTGGGAACAACTTCCACTAGGATTTGGATTAGTTTTTATTTCGGGGACTTGGTCACCACCTTCAACTATGTGAATTTGATCTTTTTCTTTATTAGTATCAATTTCTAAATCAATAGGGATATTTTTTGGCATATCCATATCCTATATTTAAACATATTATTAATATGTTACTTTATTAATTTGAATATATTATAATAAATTTTTTACTAACTTATAAACAACTACAATCTATAAATTACAAAATAATTGAAATTAAAAAGATAGTATTATAATAAACTTTCTACTAGCTTAATTGTAAACGGCTAACAACAAATTATAAATTAATTAAAATTAAAAAAATAGTATTATAATAATCTTTCTACTAAATTAATTGTAAGCAACGAACTACAAATTATAAATTAATTAAAATTAAAAAAAATAATATTACAATAACTTTCTACTCACTTAATTAAAAATAACTACAAATTACAAATTAATTAAAATTAAAAAGATAATATTATAATAAACTTTCTACAAACTATAAATTATAAACTACAATTACAAATTACAAATTAATTGAAATTAAAAACATAGTTTTGTAATAAATTTTCTACAAACTACTGACTATTATACTAGTAAACAACTAAATATACTACAAATTATGAAATTAAAAAGATAAGTATAATAAATTAAATCATATCTTGAATTGAGATTTAAGATTTGTAGACACTATAATATATAGTTACTAATTATTATAATTAGTAAATAGTAATCATATAATATAATTAGAGAGAAAAATATATAATTGAAAATATAATTAGAGAGAAAGAATGAGAGAATAAGAGAATATTTGAAAGTTGTAAGTATGAAAAAAGAGTGGGAGGATATAGTATATATAGAATAAAAAAAGATTTTTTAAAAAAAAATAGTTGAAAACAAAAAAAAACATAAACATTAAAGACCCAACGGTAATATTATCATTTGGCCCAATGACTATAATTATAGTCGTTGACTACTTTGGTTAATAGAAAAAAAAATGACAGGGCTGGCCAAGGTGGGTTGCCTGATTGGGGTGCTTGACCAGGCTAAGCTAGGATTGCAAGGCCTAGTCCTATTTAATAAAGAGTCCAGAAAATTTTGGGCCAAAAAAAACAGCCAGACCAAAACGGGCCGACCCAATCATACTGCCTAACCAGGCCAGTCTGGGATTCCCAAGCCTAGCCTAGGCCTTTATATGAACGGGCCATTATAATGGGTAACGGGTCAACCCCTTAGGTCCGTCCTGAATTGTTAGTAGTTTAGAACTTACAACTCGAAAGCAAAAGAAACCAAAAAAGACCTAAAAAAAAGAAATCATATGAGTCTCATTAAAATCTTACTAGACAAAATCCAATAAGAAAAATTTTCTAGCAAGGAAAAAGAATCATTACTTAAGAAAGAAACTACTGACAAAAATGATAAAAATATTTTGGAGTTAACTTTTTTACAACATAAGAAATAATAAAATCTTATTCATTTTCTTCGTCGTTGTTTGACTCTAAGTTTGCAAAATTATCTTCCCATATTGTGAGGTATATTATTTGCATTCTTTTTTCTTTCCTCCTTTATCGACCGACCTAATAATTCACTTGAGATACTAAGGAAAATAGGAAAAGAAAATTAAAAAGACATGTAATAGAAAAAATAAAATGATAATAATACATAGGGATGGTATCATTTTTACACCTTATATCTGGATACCTTGTTCAGTTTGTATTTTGTATTTTAATTATTATCAATATTAACTTTTAGATTTAATATTTGTTATATATTTATATATTGACATTAATTTAAAGTAGTTCATTTACTCAGATGATTTAATAAATTTATTCTCAAAATAATTTTTATATGGTTTATTTTAAATTTTTTAAATGGTATCTTAGTAAATTAACTTCTCTAAATTGGTGTCAAAATATAAATTTATAATAGACTTCAAATCTAAAGGTTAATATTGATAATAATCAAAATATAAGGTATAATTTAAACTAAATGTCAAAATACAAAATATAAAAGTGATATTATTCCTAATATATATGTTTAATATAATAACATTCCGTGCCTATGTTAGCGTGTTGTGCCATAGCGTGCCATACTTATATATGTGTCATACTATGCTTAACCTACCATGCTTAATTTATTATCCCAACACGGCCCACATAATGGTGTCAGACCATACTGTACCACCATGCTAATAGGTTGGCCGACTCTTTACACTCTAGTTCATACTGTACCACCATACTAATAGGTTGGCCGACTCTTTACACTCTAGTTTCAAGACAAAAATAGCTAATTTAGGGTTTGTTATGATATTTTATATATGCCTCTCCATCAAAATTGGATTTAACACTAGTAGTTTTTTTTAATGACATTTACCTTGATAATAAGGATAAATAGTTAATAATAGTGATCATTATTATTTAAAGCTCATAGAAAAGGCATCTATATTAGTTAGTTAGATGGTTACTTTTTCGGAGTTTATGCTAAATATAAAAATCATTTTCAATGTGTGCTCCAATAACTACCTTTTTAAGCATACGTAACTCGTTTGGAATTATTTTTGGGGTTATTTTTAGCTTTGGAATTATTTTTGGGGGTCATTTTTAGCTTTTAAAAGTAGATGTTTGGAATTATTTTTGGAGGACATTTTTAGCTTTTAAAAGTAGATAGATAATATCACGTGAAAGTGAAGCATTTGCTAAATTTCTATTGATAATATGCTACATAAATATTATTTTAAGTAGAATTTGAAAATAATGATAAAGGATATATGCTTCTACAAATCTAATTATACCTTTATCATACAAAATTTTTAAAATTATCATTTTACAACTCGTACAATCTATAGTTTATCAAACATTTTTATGTTGCTTTTTTAATAATATAATAATTTTGTAAATTTAATTTAACAAACACCTATATTTTGTTTCCTTGTAGCTACTTATTACTCATTATAAGGTAACATAACCGCGTGATAGCACAATAATACCAAATTGGCCCACAAAATTATTTTTAGTAGCAAAAGTGACAAATTTCATATTAAAACTACCAAAAATCGCTAATATAGTACAAAAATGGTGTTGAGTCCAATTTACCCATCTCCATATTCAAAAAAAATTTAGACTAGTTCCACTTAATGGAACCAACTAATTATTACAACATTTAATTTCAAGATAACTGCAAAAAAAGGCCCTAAAGTGATTTGTATTGCGTAAAATTATACTTCCATATTTTAAATCTCTGTAACTTTATACCAATTGAATGATTTGTATTAACTGTTTCAAGTAATTTTCAATAAAATTTTTATGTTAGCCAGTAGAAATAAAATATCTCAATTCAAATTTCTATATTTAGTGAGAAATTTGTTAGTCAATTTATATTCAGAATGTGTAAATTTGAAGAGATTTGAAATATGAAAGTATAATTTTACACGAAACAAAAGACATTATTAAATTTACAAAAAAGCTATACTTTAAAGTTTTTTTTTTTTTTAGATAAGAAAACCCTTCAATTCCTTATCCAGTTTACGCCACTTTTTCGTTTTGAAGATTTGTTTTGTTCGTTGGTTGTCCTAACCAAGTCAATCCCAAATGAGAAATTCAACCACCGAAAGTGATAGTAAATAAATCTAAGTTATTGCTAACTTCAATTCTTCTTAAACAGTTTTATTTAGTTACTTAATCCCTCTGTATATCTTCGATAAATTTACACCCAGCATTCCTTTTTGTGCCTTATATTTGAAAAATACATATTTTTAATTTTTCTTTCAAAAGAACACATTTTTTAGATACACATTTCTTGTGTAAAATATGTGGTTTATATTTATAATATAATCTCAGTTTTTACCTATGGTTTATAATTACAACATCAATCTATACCTATGGTATACATTTTGAAATATATGAAAATTTTTAGGTATAATTTTTAATCATGAAATATAAATCGTGGTATACATTTCATAAATAGAGAACTAATGGTATACATTTCTCCCAAAAAGGTATTTATAAAATCAAAATAAAAACAAGTAATTATGAAGATATATTTAGGAAAATGGGTATTTATGAAAATTTTCTTATATCTCCTCAAAAGCCTAAATACAATTGGACCGTATTTCAAGAAGAGCTTAGTTAGGCCTTTAATTTTTTGCAGATATAAAGAAGATGGTTTCTAACACTTCTACTTACAAAAATATTAAAGAATTACAAAAATATAATGGGTAAAAAATTTTTCCAATTTCCATACCACTTTTTTGTTCGAAAAATACCACTTTTCAAAACTTTTTGAGAATAATAACATTTTTGAAATGATTGCTAGTTATTAGTGTCTGAAAATTGGTTACTGATTATCAATTATTAGTTATAAATACATTTTATTATTAGTTACTAATGCTTGAAAACTAGTTATAGGTTACTAATTTCTATTTTAGAAAATGGTATTTTTCTAAAACCTTTTTAAAAAGAAACGTTTTCTAAAAAGTAGTAGTATTTTTTTGACAAATACAATACCATATCTATAAAAAATTTAGCCCACCACATATTTCTACTTTTCTAAAAACGTGTACAAAGCCTAATTTTCAATTAAAAAGGGTATTTATAAAAATTTCGTTATATCTCCAGGCTTTTTATAGAAATCCAGGCTCATAGTATTAAAAATCAAAAATTCTCGAATGGGCCGATTTTTTGAAAAATCGCAGATTGATTTTAGAAACATAACATTTTTGAAACGTTTTTAGAAAAATATTATTTTAATAAATATTCAAAAAATACCACTTTTCTTGAAAATTTGTATTTTTCATACTCAAGGTAATCAGTTGGATTACTTTGGATAACCAATCTAGTTACTTGAAGTAATTAACTAAGTTATCTCAAGTATTTTAATAGGTTACCTCAAGTATCTCACCAATTAATAAAAAATAGTACTTTTCTAAATCCTTTTAAAATAGTATTTTTCTCATTAAATTCGGAATTTTTCGAACAATTTTAAAATCTGGGATTTTCAAATTTTTTTTAACTTTTAGCATAAAACTCTAATTTCTTGTATATCTCCTCCAAAACCCAAATGCAATTTGGGCCATATTTCAAGAAGGGCTTAGCTTCAATATTTTGCACTCTCAATCGCTCCCAGTCACTCTCCAATGGGCAATGGGCCACTACCAGAGCTTTTTTTGTTTTTCGTTGTTTTTTGGGGGGGGCCTTAATATTAGGATTTATTGAACGAGAAACCAAAGCCGAAAGGCGAATACAAACCAAAGACAACCAGAGCTTGGAGCTTGTTTCATTTGCATGCTTGAAAGGTACGTCACTTGATATTTTCCTTTTCGAAATTCCGATTTCCATTAAAATTCTCTTCTTTTGCTGTTATATTTAATTATGGTTTTTTTTTCTAGNTCTATTCTTGACAATCCTCTTGTAGTGTTTTTTATGTCATGGATTCATAAGAGAACATATTAATAATGGCAGCTAGATTTCTAGCTAGCCCAAATAATCAATAATAATAATTGTTGAGTACTAAAAATGTAAGCTACAAAAAATATGGGCACAAAAAACGAGGTGCGTGTAAGTTTTCATCGTGAAGAATTCTACTTATCATCAACTATACCTTAAAAGTTTATGTGACCTCAACTATATAAGTTCATTTTTATCTACTAGCAAAATGATCACCTCAATTGAGTGAAATCTAACTACCTAATGGAAAGCTAGATAGATTACGCAAAATTAGCTAGCTCACTTCCATCTTGGAAACCAGATAGCTCACTACCACGTGCGTGCAGATGAAGAAATTAGTTAGTAGGAGACTTAATATACTGAATGAACAAAAAGCATACGCAATTACAATAAATTATTTTAGAAGATGAATAACTCAACAAATATTTGGATAATTATCATTTAAATTTTGATCACTCATTCAAGTATGGATAATTATTTAATATTTATAATTATCTTATTATTTTGAAATAATTATACTACCTAAAATACTGTATGTAATTATAAATGACTAAGACTCTTCTCCTATAAATAGGAGATCTCAGTTATATAGAGATCTCAGTTATATTTCAGACAAGTTCACAAATGTACTCATTTACTAAATTGAAACTATAGCATTATATACAATATAAAATCACCATTTCTTTATTTTTCTAAACAAACTATATGTAATTTAGTCCATAATCCAAGTATTCATTTCGTTACAAAAATTTCGTCAACAACTACGATGATAATAATAATAATAATAAATTGATGGATGCCTTGTCACGTTTGACGACCCCGAGCAATTTGGAAATAATTTCCAACATTGGAAACGTCGTGGCCAAGTCCCTTTATGTTCAAACAATCTTCCATCTGGTTTTGATTTTTTATGCATTGTCGTATGATATATGGCATTGGTTACATAATTATCTGGGAAATTGACCGAGTAGTCTTATTTTGTGACCAAATGATTTTTTTATTCTTTTATTTTAGAATGATTTTTATAGTTTAAAATTATGATATTTTTAGTTTATTTTGGAAAGAGAAAACTTCTTGATTCTAAATTTGCTATTCTGCCAATTTTTATTTTTTAGATAAGTACAAGTACAAAGTTTTCTTTTCTTTCTTAATTTTTTCCAAATTTTCTCTCTCAAACGTACTAAAGTTATTGCCACCCTCTTTTTTTTTTTAATTTTGTATCTAAAACAATTCATTTTTTATTTCTCCTTGTTGTACCTGGCCATACTCTCTCTCTCTCTCTTTCTCTACTCCGTTCACAATAACTTCTTCACCTCTGCCCATCTAGCTTTATGATTTGGCTAGTATCATCTTTGATTTTGTCTCGCTTATTTCTTTTTTATTTTCTCATATCTACTTATTTTGGTTCGGTTTGATTGTACGAAGAAGAAAATATGTGTTTGTTTTGATTTCTGTATAATTTTTTTTTGCTTCTTTCTTTTTTTTTTTCTTTTTAAATTTGGTCACTTTTTATTTGGGATTAGAAGTCAGTGGCTAATAATTATTTTAGGTTAGATGATAAAGATCTGTATACTAGTTAATATTTTTCCAATCAGATCTGTGTCAATATAATATAGCCAGATCTATATATGACTATATATCATAAATTTTGTGACACAATGGCACAATATGTGTGAATTTATTATTTATATTGTGATTAAAAGAAGTCAGAATGTGTTTGACTATGTGTCACAATATTTGTTACACTTTTTTCAAGTATATTTTTTGTTTTTATAGTGGTCTAATTTTTGTTATTGGTAGATCAAAATTTGTTACTTGTAGTTACAATTTTGTAACTGATGGTCGCTATTTATTTTACATTGTTACAAATATTAAAGTATGTCATGTAATATGTTACATATTTTTTGATCTATGACAAACTTTTATTTTATTTTATTTTTTGCAGATATGAATCACTATAAAAAAAGTTGGCTTTCACGGCATGTGTACGGACGCGCCGTGATAGTATGCAGGATATCACGGCGCCTAATAGGCACCGTGATTAACAGTGGGACAACCACAGCACCTGCAAACACCATAGTTTAATAGATATAACGGCACCTAATGGGCGCCGTAATAAACACGGAACAACCACGGCGCTTGCCAGGCACCGTGGTTTAATGATATAATGGCGCCTATAAGACGCCGTTATATTTAAGATACACGGTGCCTATAAGGCGCCGTGTTATGGCCATAAAAGACCTATAAAATCTGATTTTCCTATTTATACTTCCAGCAGCCGCGGCCAACACCCAGTTTTCCCTCATTTTCACCATTTTTTCCAGCAAAGAAGGTATATTTAAGCTTTTAAACCCATTTTAGTCACTAAAATTAGAGTATCCATTGTTTTAACCACGATTTTAGTCTATTATTTTGTATATTTATCATGTTTTAGGTTATACTTTTGAGAGTTTGATTCTAGAATGAAATGGGAAATTCTTGAGCATGCATTGTAATCTTTAGTCTTGTAAGTGTTAGTTAGGTTATTTATTTACTAAAAATCATTTTTTTGGCTATTTTTTGATATTTTAGTGTGAATTAATCCTAATATTTGATGTTATGGTTTATTATTTTGTACGTTGATGGTAGGTATTGATATATCCAATGTTTTTTTTATTTATTTTAGGTGAAGTGTGAGTTCATTTAGTTGTAAAACATTTCAAATTGAAGGTATGTTCTATTAATTTCTACCAATTTCATGTTTATTTACTAGAAATCATAATTTGGGTTTTTTTTTTCATCCTTAGTTTCAATTTATCCAAATTCATGTTATTTTAATTTATTGTTGTGTAGTTTTTATAAATTTATATATTTAATTTTTTTAATTGTTTTAGGTGAAATCATGTGGAGTTTGACTTGAGATCTTAATTTCTACCAATTTCATGTTTTAGATATTGAGTTTATTATTTGTGTTGATATTATTTTGCCATAAGTTATGTTTAGTTGATTGGCAACTTGTATGAAATAAAAGAGACTATTTAAAAACATAAATTAAGTTCTCAATTTAGTAGTACTTAGAAATATGAGAATAATTTTAAATAAGGGATAATATATAATTGGTGTTTTAGGTACTCAATTGGTTAGAGTTAGAAATAGGGGAGATTATGTGCAATTTTATATTGTACTCAATTTAGTTAATTTTTTATATTAGTTGTTTAAGTTTTGTTTTTTTTTTGGTTTGTTTTTCAATTGTGCTTAGAATGGATAAGGAATGATGTTGGCAGATAGACTATCGACCAAGTATAGAAAGGAAGTTGATAGCTTTTTGGAGTTTGCTCTTGAAAATGTCAAAGATTCCAATTTAATTCCGTGTCCATGTATTAAATGTGAAAATTTGCAAAAACTAGATGTTAAAAGCATAAAAGAATACTTATATTTCAATGGAATAGATCAAAGTTACAAACAATGGATTTGGCATGGTGAAAAGGTTCTAATTACTGGATTTTTGTCAAAGAAGTGTATAAAAGATGATTATGAGTTAGATTTAAATGATGATCTTTTTGAAATGATTGATGATGCACAGTATGAAACAGATGTAGATCCTATTAAGTTTCAATCATTACTTAATGATGCTGAGAAACCGATCTATCCAGGTTGTACGAAATTTACAAAGTTGTCTGCATTATTGAAATTGTATAATTTAAAAGCAAGACATGGATGGAGTGATAAGAGTTTTTCAGGCTTGTTAGCTTTACTAGGAGAGATATTGCCAAATGATAATGAGATGCCACCTTCCTTTTATGAGGCCAAAAAGTCTTTATGCTCATTGGGTATGCAATATGAGAAAATTCACGCTTGCCCAAATGATTGTATTTTATATCGAAAGAAATTTAAAGATGCAATTTGTTGTCCAGTATGTGGTGAGCCGAGGTGGCAACACAATAAGAATAAAAATTCTAAAGAGATAAAAGTTGGAACCCCTGCTAAGGTTTTGTGGTATATTCCTCCAATTCCTCGTTTTACCTGTCTATTCTGAAATCGTGAGTATGCTAAAGATCTAATATGGCATGCGAATGAGAGGATAGAAGATGGTAAACTTAGACATCCAGCCGATTCACCGGCTTGGAAAACAATAGATTACAAATGGCCTTCTTTTGGAAGTGATCCAAGGAATCTTCGTCTTGGTCTATCTGCGGATGGTATTAATCCTCATACAACTTTAAGTAGCAAATACAGTTGTTGGCCTGTAATACTTGTAATCTATATTTTTTCTCCATGGTTGTGTACGAAAAGAAAGTTTACACTTCTTACAATATTAATATCAGGACCTAGACAACCTGGTAATGACATTGATGTATATTTAGCCCTGTTGATTGATGACTTGAACAGTTTGTGGAATGATGGTGTGAAAGCCTATGATGCATATAAGGATGAAGATTTTACTCTCAAGGCTGTGTTACTATGGACAATCAATGACTTTCCTGCATATGGGAATTTGTCGGGGTTTTTCACTAAAGGATATAAAGCATGTCCAATTTGTGAGGAAAAAACAAGTTGTCAGTTCTTAACACATGCAAGAAAATTGAGTTATATGGGGCATAGACGATTTTTATCTCGCAAACATGTATACAGAAATTGGAAAAAAGTATTTAATGGTTCTCAATAATTTAAATTGGCACCATAACCTTTAACTGGGACAGAGATACTAGATCCAGTCTCTAAGCTCGAATTTAGGCTTGGAAAGGTTAAAATAAATGATATAAGTAAGAAAAGAAAAAGATGCAGTAATGCTATGGTTGTAAAAACCCCAAAGAGAGTTGTTGGAAGAAGAAATCTATATTCTTTGAGTTGGAGTATTGGTAACATTTACTTCTTAGACATAACTTAGATGCCATGTATATTGAGAAGAATATATGTGATAGTATAATTGGAACTTTGTTAAATATTCCAGGGAAGAATAAGGATAGTATTGGTGCTCGTATGGATCTTGTTGACATGGGTGTTCGAAAAAAATTAGCTCCTAAAGTAGGGGAAGAGCGAACGTATTTACCCTCGGCTTGCTTCACATTGAAAAAGGAAGAAAAATATCAATTGTGTCAATCTTTATTTAATGTGAAGGTTCCTGAAAGCTATTCTTCCAATATTAGAACATTAATAGATATGAACAATTTGAAACTAGTTGAACTTAAATCTCATGATTGTCATACACTAATACAACATCTGCTACCTATAGCGATCAGGTATGTATTACCTAAAAATGTTCGATATATAATCACCAGATTATGCTTATTTTTGAATGGAATTTGTTCTAAGGTGGTCGATGTATCCAAGTTAGACGATCTACAACGTGAACTTGTTGTAACATTATGCATGTTCGAGCAGTTTTTTCTTCGTAGTTTTTTTGATATAATGATACATCTTACTGTACATTTGGTTAGAGAAGTGAAGTTATGTGATCCTGTTTATTTGAGATGGATGTATCCATTTGAAAGATACATGAAAATTCTAAAAGGATATATTAGAGATCGAAACCGGCTAGAATGATACATTGTAGAGTGTTATATCGCAGAAGAAGCTGTTGAGTTTTGTTCTGAGTATTTGGCAAATGTAGAAGCTATTGGAGTACCCGCATCTTCAAATATTAATAAAAGCATAAGTGATGGTGTCGTGTGTACAGTTAAACGAGAACAACTAGACCAAGTATATCGTACTGTGTTACAAAATATAGCTGAAATCCAACCTTTCATCGAGTAAGTTTTATTGTGAATTAGATTTTCATTAATTGAATGTTGAATTGTTTAATAATAATGGTTTATTTTGGGGATGATTTGTTGAAGGGAGCATATAAATTGGATTAAAACACAATTCTCAATGAAATCAAAAAGAGAGAAGTGGATCCATGATGAACATCTTCGAACTTTTATTAGTTAGTTTCGTGAACAGGTAATTCCAATTAGTTATTACAATTAATTATTTTATTTCATTTGTTTCCCTATTTTAGAGCATGAGTACTAATATGTTAGGTTTTCTAATTGTTAATTTTGCATTTTGAATAGATTGTAATTGAAATGAACAAGGCAACACACAATGTATCTGATATATTGAAATGGATATCAC
>JXTB01000018.1:1081709-1125867 GCA_002914805.1 Parasponia andersonii
GATCACTTTCTAACAAATAAGGTGTTTGAATTTGTAGTTTAATGGACAAAATTTCTATATAAAGGATGATATCAACGGACTTCTTGAAGAGTGGGATGAAGGACTAATACAATTTCTCATTTGAGGTTCTTAATCTTTGTCTATTTAAACTATGTAGTCTTTGATGATCATATTAGTTTGGCTTAGAAAACTAATGTATATATATACTTAGTTTATAGACTATATGGATATAATTATGATCAAGTTATTATGTTAATTTAATATTAGTATGTAAATTTATATTTATACTCCATTTTATTTGAAATATTTGGTATATATAATGAATTTGGATTACATTTATAAAATTCTATGGGGTAATATAGACAAAAATATTACAAATACCTCCTGGAAATATGTACCAAGGTGCCTTGTAGGCGCCGTGAAAGAGATCTTCCACGACGCTTCATAAGCGCCTTGGTACCAAGGTGCTTATGAAGCGCCGTAGAAGATCTCTTTAACGGTGCCTGGCAGGCGCCTTGGTAGACTTTCCACAGATAAGCGCCTTGGTAGCCAAGGCCTATTACGGCACCTGGAATCAAGGTGCTTTTGTGAGCGCCGTAAAAGGCATTTCAAAGTACTTATAAAGCACCTTAAAAAGCCTTTTTTGTTGTAGTTTTTCTAAATAACAATGGTAATTTAGACCACAATAATATCTATCATGAGATAAAAACATTAGGTTTCTTAAAAATTATATATGAGGCTCTTAAGTCGAGACATATCATACCATAGATATTAAATATGTTGATGTGAAACTTGCTCCTATTAAGATCATTGGTGACCGTTCTGTTAAAGTTTACACGGAGTTAAAGAAGAACGCAAGATATTTGGTCACAAAAGAAATGTCACATAATTTGTTTAGTGATTGTAGATCCGTGTTTTTTTTTTTTTTTTGTAGATAAGAGTATTGTTGTTATTTTCCTGAAGTACAATAGTAAAAACTATAATATCTATCACAAGATGAAGAGTACGGGTATTTTGGTTACTAATGGAACAAATGTCAATTTGTTAAAAATTATGTTTAGTGCTCTAGAGTTGAGACCTGGCACCATACAATGGAGATGAAATATGTTGTTGATGTGGAATTTTCTACTGTGAAGATAATAAATGACCGTTTGGTTAAAGATTATATAGAGCTAAAGAAAACAAAAGTTGACAAGACTACGAATGTAATAATTCACTTTTATAATAATTCTTGACAGTTATAAAATTATAACATAGAGTTATGCATATATTTACAAACCATATTACCATTAACACACAAAAAAATTGTAAAACATGTTATGCATATATTTACAAACCATATTACCATTAACACACAAAAAAATTGTAAAACAAAGTCACCCAACTCTGTGAGGGACTGGTATATTTTTCAAATTTAAAAAAAATAATTTGAAAAAAAAAAAGTTACAAACCATTATTACAATCAATATACATAAATTCCTGATAATTGTAAAATTATGAGACACGGTTACACAACTCTGACAAGAATCAGTATGTTTTTCAAATTTTGAAAAAAAATTGAAAAAAAAAAAAAGAAAAAACATAGCTCGAATTAGTCAATCAAGGGTATTTTAGACTTTTTATTATCTAGAGAGTACTAGAAATGTTATTTTGAAAAAGTGAACTAAAAAAGTGATTTTGGGCCAAAATTAAACTATTAATGTCAATTTCCCTTCTTATCTTAAGTCGTTCCAAGACCAAAAATACCACTTGGGCTGGGCTTAGGTCAAAGATATGGGTTTTATTTTTTATTTACCGGATCATTAGATTGGGCTGCATCTTGAACAGATGAGATCACACAAGTGGAAAGGAAAAAGCACAAGAGCAAACCATCTTGAGGTGACATTTCTATTCAGGTGTAAAGAGTGTAAAGAAGCTTTACACGAAGGAGCTGAGTAGCAGATTGCTTTACAGGAAGCAAACCCAGGAAGGACAGGATTCACCAACAAAAAGAACATCTGACACCATTGTTAGACCTCTTTACTTGAACTCCGGAATCAGCACATTCAATTGTTTGAAGATCTGAAAATTGGGAAAATATGGCATACTATTTCATTGATAGACGAATAAGAATATACATACATGAGGAGTACATGTGCAGATACAATAGATGTGTTAGTTTCCTAATATACTCTAATCTCCTAAGATTAGGATAATCAAATTACAATTCAAATCAATTACAAATATACAATCTCCTATAATCATGTATCCTAAATGATCACATTTCTTTCCTTTAAAAAATTATACACATGGAAATAGCAAGAAACAAAATGCCAAATGTCCAATATTTACATCCTTTCCTTTTGTATTACCATAGTACCATTTTGACATAAGACACTACGTCACCAACTAATCAAGTAATGGGTTCGAACTTTGAATTTTGCTTTTGACAAAGTGGGTTAACTCAAGTAGTAAGAACATCTATTATTTAGGATCTCAGTTTTAAGTTCGAATTATACCGGAAGTAGGCGTGAAAGTTTATTATCTCTAATAAAGTCGGTGGAGATTGAATAGTATTAGGTATTTTTCTTTAATTTATAATAAATAGAAGTTATTAATTAAGTCTCACTTAAAAAAAAAAAATACACTATGTCACCGTAGTATACTAGGAACATTCAATATTTTGCATGATTTACGTTTCGAGTAATAGTCAATCTAATATTAACAACTTAACTCACTACAAGAAAATCAATTTTTCCCAACGAACTAAGGTTAGCTCGTCGGGGAAAGTGACATTTACCGACGGTTTAACCGAATCTTATCGGCAAATAATGGCATAAAAAATCAACTTTTAGGATCTTTATACCGACGGGCTACTTGTCGGTATATATTCAATATACTGACGCAAGATTAACTTTTCATCGGTAAAAAGTATGTAGAAAAAAAAACTCAGATTTTTTCCCGCGAATATTAATTTTTGGGCACCAATATTTTTTTATCCCAAAAAAAGTTATTTTATAAAAACACATTTACTGACGGATTTGTGTAGTCTGTCGGGGAAAGGTTTCCTTTAAAGTTAAAATATGGTCGTTTTTATATAGTCATAGTTTTTAAAAAACATTCACCGATAAAAAATATTGACCCATCGGTAAATGTTATCTTATTAACCTACCTTAAATCATTCTTCTCTCACTTCATTTTTAGTCGTTGTCTCCCTTTCTCTCTCTCGCTTCATTCTCAGCCGCTCCCTCTCTCTCTCTTAAAAATCCTTTTAAACTCTCTCTTAAAAAAATCTCTCAGTAAGAATTTCTAGGTGATATTCTCCCAACCTCCTCCTTTCATTTTTTTTCCTCTATCTCTGTCTCTCTCTTTCTCAGTTTTTGCCTAAAAAACCCATCGGAACTTTACAGTTTCTACTAATTTATTTGATCCTGAATAGTAAGTTCAATGCTCTTTTTTTTTTTCATTTTTTTGTGTGTGACCCACTATTGTGTTTGATGGTTTTTTTCTCTATTTGATCTGATGCGCTTAGAATTTTGTGATTTGACTAGTTGTTTTTGTCAAATTTTGTTGGATGTGGTTTGATTTTGTTCTAAATTATTCGTTTAATTGTTAAATTAATTGTTATTATAGAAAATTTATTTATTTTGGTTTTGATGGATTGTTTGGATTGAAAAGGTTTGGATTTGGCTTGGGGATTAAGATCTAGGTGGTTATGAATTAGATCCGTTGACCTATTTTGGGTCAAAATTAGGGTAAGGAATTTTTGGGTTTGAATCAGAAATTGGCCAAAAGTTTTGGACTTAATCATTAATATATGTAATTAACTGTGGAATCTGGTTTAAATTTAATTAGTGTGAGAGTTTTATGCAATTCTGAAGGTTGAATTTTGTGGAAATGCTCTTAAAGTATTTGCCAAATTTGGAGACAATTTTCTATAATCAGAAATTGGCCAAAAGTTTGGGACTTAATCGTTAAATTTATGTAATGATTTTTGATTGCTTTTAGGTTCGTTGATTAGGATGTTTTGACGGGGGCCTTCATTTCTCTTATCTTTAGCCATAGTGAATTTTGATATATAGCAATTTCAGTGTTATCACCTCCAAAAAGATGATTTCTTATTTGTTTTCCTTTCAATATGAAAATTTCTTGGTTATTTTATCAAGATTATATGTTACTTAAAAAGCAGGATTTTTCTAAAAACCTAAAAGTTAGTCGATCAAAATATACCAAAGAAAGCACAAGAGCAACACATGCAAGACATCTAATGCTTGGACCAACTTTGGAAAGGCATATAGGAAAGCATGTGGTGTCTTTAGTGATTTTTGCTTTGAATTATCCTAGTATGCTTTTAACAAGAATTTTCTCAATCTTGAAGCAACCTGACTAGTGACTAGTTCGGGCATGAACATTACTAATAGTTCTCTATTGTGAACATGGAACATGGCATTGTTATCTCAGACATGTCTTGTTGGCCATAAAATCAAAAAGTGGATAATTCGATTATAATGGGTTCTTGAAATCTTAGCTTGAATGGCTTTGAATTAATCCTAAAAATAGAATTTTGCCACCTAAAGTACTTTATGAAAGTTAGAGAAAAAAATGCTTACATTTCTTTGGAAGGGTAGGATCAAAGTAAATGCTTATCATCTTATAATATGATTCCATACATGTGGTGCACAAGATCAATCGTGTATTGACTTGATCATAATTAAAATAAAGAGAAAAAAAACTATGACAGAAACTACTAGTATTTAGGACAGTAATTTTTTTTTGTTATTAATTTTTCTTTTTTTTCCCTAAAAGTTTGGAATTTTCAATTCTTAATCCTAAACGATACAATTACAAATCTCATGATTCATTCATTTTTATGTAATTGGGAATTCATAATTTTTCGGGGAAAAAAAAAAGAAAGAAGGAAAACTATTGCTTATACCAAGAGATGCATGAAATATGAAACTCTAAAATTATTCTTGGTGTGTACAATTATTTTCAATATAAAACTAGAAAGTTTGTTTGTTTTCTGGTTACCTAGCGAGCTCTGTGCATGGAAAGATTTAGCTTTTTTTTTTTCTAGGAAAAGATTTAGTTGTTGATTGCTGTCTATGTCGACATGTCACCAAACGCCTTGTATCAATATATCTTGGGAATTGATATTTTGAGTAGCTATTATATTAAATTGGTTTCATTAATTTTTTGACTAGCTAGGTTGTGATTTATTATTTATGATTAATAAAATATGTCACTGATCTATAAATCTTTTTTCTTTGTCTTCTCTTCTTCTTTTTTTCAATGTAGTGATTTTGTTATAGTAATGTGCACACACTTGGTAGCTAATGCCATGTGTGCACATATATGCACACACTTGGAGACAAGTGCCATGTGTGCACTATGCACATACTTGATACCAAATGCCAAGTGTGCACAACATGTGTGCACACCTCTTGATACTTGGGGCCGTATGTGCATTTAATTAAAAAAATTATTTAGAAAAAAGTATTCATCATATTAGTACACTAAAATATGTAATAAAATGTTGAACACCAAAAATAAAGGGAAACTTGCGTCGTCATTTGGGGGATCCTTAGTAGTTAGGATCCTCCAAAAGTGGTGCAAGTTCCTTTTTTTTTTTGGCACTTAAAATAATTTTTGGTAAAACAACAAAATAACATTAATAAATAATTAAAAACCCAAAATAACCCTAAGAGACATAAAATACCCAAAGTACCTTAAATACCCCTACTAGTGATAGAATATCCAAAATACCCTTTGGAGCCCCAGAATACCTAAAATACCCCTAGTGGAGATAAAATACCAAAAATACTCCTAGTAGATCATAATTATGCAAAATACTCCTAATAGACAGAAAATACCCATAATACCCCTACAAGATATAAAAATATTCAAAATACCCTTAATAGACCCAAAATACCCCTAATAAAGAAAAATTACCCCTAACAAACTAAAAATACCCAAAATATCATTACAAGAAACATGATTTTTGCCGACAGACTACTAATTGCCCGTCGGTGAAAACTTACATTCGCCAACGGGTTTGAGTGAAACCCGTCGGCAAAAGATTGCTGAAAAAATTAATTATTGGACATCTTTCACCGACGGGCATCTTCCATTTTTTTTTTTTTGGTTTTTGTAATTGAGCTTTGTTTGTAATTTAGCTGTTAGTTTTTTTTTTTGTTTTCAATTAAAAAAAATCACAGAAGATGGAATAAATCAAGAATGCGGGAAAATCCTATATCTTTATTAGCATTACTGAAATTTAACGAGTTTTTTTTGGGGGGGGCAGTGGGGAAGAAAGAGAAAATTATTTTTTTATGTATGTATGGAAATGGAAGTATTTTTGATTTGATATTTGATGTATTTTCTTTTGATCTATTAACGAGTGAAAGAGTCACGCAATTTTTTTATTTATAAAGTTACAATCTTCAGTGGGCAAAATTGGAAAAAATACTTTAAACCAAATGTAGAAATTGCCAACTTGCAAGCTTTGTGACTGTGGACCACATAAACGACTAATGTAGAGCATGCAGTTACTATTCTTATTATACGTATCTTTCTGCTTGAACTGCTATAGTTTGCTTATTGAAAAAGATTAAAATAAAATCAAACTATCTACAAAACACATAAAAAAATGGGTATAGTTATAAGTTACTAATGTTGGGACATCACTATTCTTATTCTTATTTATTGATGTTACATTTATATTCTTGTGGAGTTGGGAAGTGTTACCTAATGTTGGAACCTTTGGATCTTATTTGTCAAATATTGTATATTGGTTCTTGAAAATAATGTCTTTTTATACTAACCTAAACTTTGAATTTTTGAATTCATTTCAAATTTAAAAATATTTTATTCGATTTACCATCTTAAGTAGCCTATTTAGTTTTTAGATATGCCCATTTTCACAATAATATCTCTTCGTTGAGCATATTGGACCCTTAATTGAGAAAATGTTTATGTATTACACGAAAAAGGAAAAATGATCATGATATATGTCCATTGTGGGGTTTCGGGTTTGGATGTATGAGTTATGCTTTATATTTTTACTCACTAGTTTCTATTGATTGTTGGGCATTTTGGATATTATACTTACTTTTATGTTTGTTTAGTAGATTTTTTTTTCTAGTTTTTATAGTTATCTATATATTTTAGTTTTATATCTAATTTGTATTATAATGTAGGTGATTTTATTGTGGAAATGTACACACACTTGACTACGAGTGTTGTGTGTGCACATATATGCACACATTTGGAATTAAGTGTCGAGTGTGCACACCTCTTGGTACTCGGTGCTATGTGTGCAGCTTGTTAAACATAATTTTTGGAACATGTGTTCATCATTTTAGTGCACCAAAATATGTAATAAAATGTTGAATACCAAAAAAAGATGGGGGAACTTGTACCATCTTTTGGAGGATCCTTAGTAGTTAGGATCCCCTAAAAATGGTACAAGTTCCCCCTTTTTTGGCACTTAAAATTTTATCACTTAAAAATTTTAGATTTCATAATATACATAATAATTTTTAATATTAGACTAAAATCATAGTAAATAAAAATTGTGTATTAAATAAAAAATAATCATATGACACTTAAAATGATAAAACCCCTTATAAGATATAAAACATGCTAAATTTTCCAAAATAACCCTAGAGTACACGAGATACCAATAAAAGATATAGATTTTCCGAAATACCCCTATGACACCCCTGGAAGTCCCGAAATTTTGAAAATACTCATAGAAAAGAATAATCGATCTACAGTTATTTTGTTAGTTGATGATTTCTTTTCAAATATGTACGCTTATTAGCTATCTTTAATATATATACATGATTTATTTTATGCACGAAAGAAATTACCTTAGATCCGTTCAAGAGTCGGTGAAAGATTATGTATCTCAATATCGACTTCTGAATTGTCCCATTTGGATAATTTGGGATTACATGTTATGTGTTGTAGTTTGCTTATAAACATTGTTCTCTGGTCAAATTCTGGTGGTATCTCCTTGTATTCTCCAAGTGTGTACATATATGTAGCACACTTAGGAGAACTGTGAGGAGTTGCTGCCGGAATTTCAGCGTGAACAGAACAATGTTTGAATGAATGATGGACCATATAACAAAGTAATCTTGAATGGGATAGACCTTAACTTTTAGTAGTGGAGTGATAAGGTGGATTTAGGACACATGCACATGGAAGCACTTGCATATTAGCTATATATATATATATATATATGCCTGTATGTCATTGTATACGCTCTTTATCGATAATTGTTCTTTGCTATATGTGGACAATATAAGATGGACATCGACAAGAGTTGGATAAGCATAAGGAATCGATTGTCAGTTCAGTTTAGAAGTGGTGCTAAGGCTTTTGCTGAGAGATCAAAAGCATTTGTCAATGACCAAGGTAAAGTGAGATGTTCGTGTAGAAGATGTTTGAATGGGAAATTCCAAGACCCAGTTACAGTGGAACAACATATAGTTGAGAAGAGCATCGAACAGTCCTATACTATATGGTCATATCACAGAGAATCATTTCCAACGGTAACTGCGGAAAGCGAAGACAAAGGGGATGAGATGCATGATCTCATAGCTGATATTGCTAGAGTAAGTGGACCAAGTCATAAAGTTGATCCAAACTTAGATAACATCCCGACAGATGGCAATCAAGACTCAGACAAGTTTAGCAAATTATTTGAAGAGATGGAGAAAAAGTTGTATCCTGGGTGCACAAAGTTCTCATCACTTAACTTTTTAGTTAAGTTGATACATTTGAAAGTCCTCAACAAGTAGAGCAATAAATTATTTGATATGTTACTCAAATTATTGCTTGAAGCATTTCTAGATGGGACTAATTTACCTAGATCTCACTATGAGGCTAAGGCAAAGTTACGTGATATCGGTCTTGGATACGAATCAATTCATGTATGTAAGTACGATTGTGCTATATTTTGGAAGGAGAACTCAGAGTTAAACAATTGTCCAGTATATGGTGAAAGCTATTGGGAAGTAGAAAAAAAAGTACCGAAGAAAGTGATGAGGTATTTTTCCATTACACCCTGATTGAAGCAGTTGTATAGTTCTCGGCATATTGCAAAGGACATGAGATGGCATGATTCAGAAAGGCCAAAAAAGATGGTGTTTTGAGACATCCTGCAGATGGTCTTGCCTGGAATAAGTTTGATCGAAAATATCCTTTATTTGCAGCTGATCCATGAAATCTCCGATTATGGTTGGCAACAGATGAATTTAACCTATTTAGGAATATGAGCACTGCTTATAGCATGTGGCTAGTTATACTTGTTCTGTATAACTTGCCACTGTGGAAGTGTATGAAAGTGGACTCAATGATGTTGTCTCTCCTCATCCCTGATCCTACTACCCCTGGGAAGGACATGGACATCTTCTTGAGGCCTTAGGTTGATGAGTTGAAGGAATTGTGGTTGAATGGTGTTAAAATGAGGGATGTAGTAAGTGATAATACGTTCTGTATGCGGGCTGTAGTGATATGGTCCATCAATGATTATCCAGCATATGCCGTAATGTCAGGTTGGAGTACAAAAAGGTATAAAGTCTGCCCAATTTGTAATAAAAAAACTCCATCTGTGGGGATCCGAAGTAAGGTAGCGTATATTGGGCAAAGACACTTTCTTTCGATAGATGATAAAATTAGGAGGAGTAGACAATATGATGGTCAATATGACTTAAGGTCGCCGCCTAACAAGTACTCTGGAGATGATATTTTGAGTCAGTTAGAGCACTTACAGATCAGGTTGCTTGGGAAACACAAATATTATGACGGAGTGAAGAGGAAACATACTATAGTCGAGCTAAATTGGTCGGAAAAAAAGCATTTTTTTCGAGCTTCACTATTAGTGGAACTTGTTACTGAGACATAATTTAGATGTCATACACATCGAGAAAAATGTGTGTGACAGTGTCTTGGGAACTCTCTTGAGCATCGAGGGAAAATCAAAAAACACAGATAAGGCTAGACTTGATCTTGCAGATATGAATATTCGCAAGGAGTTATATTTATACAAAGTGGGAAACAAATGGAAGAAGCCACATACTTCTTACACTTTAGGTCGAAGTTCTGTCAATTTATCAAGTAGTCCAATTTCCTGATGGGTTTGCTTCCAACTTAACAAAAAATATGAGTGAAATAGAAGACAAGATATCTGGTTTAAAATCACATGACTATCATGTCTTGTTCCAACGTCTTCTACCTGCTGAGATTGACCATATTTGAAAAAAGAAATTCGGGAGACTATCACTGAGTTGTGTTTTTTTTTCCTAGAGCTTTGTGCACGCACATTGAATGTGGCCGATTTATAAAAGCTACAAAAGGATGTTGTAACTATATTAGCTAAGTTGGAAAGAATATTTCCATCCGCCTTCTATGATATAATGATTCACTTGATTCTCCATTTACCAGAAGAGGCAATACAGGGTGACTCGTTCATTTTCGATGGATGTACTTAATTGAGCGGGCCATGGGTGTTTATAAACAGTATGTTCGAAATCAGGCACGTCCAAAAAGGTCTATTGCTGAAGCGTATGTCATTACAGAGGCGCTTACATTTTACTCTATGTATTTATGGGGTGTCGAAACTCGAGTCAATCGACCCGAACATAATAAAATTACTGTTGATGCTCGACCAAACCACATATTGTCAGTCTTTAAATCTGTTGATCACCCACTGGATAAAAAAGATATTATTATTCTTAATCCTTCTGATCGGCTTAAAGCTGAGTGGTACGTAATGAACAACTACCCAGAAGTACAAAAATATGTTGAATAAGTATTTATACCCTTCTATGCTTTTTGTTCAAAGTTATTAGAACTTCCCAAATGTATGACACTACATACATATAGTGAGCATATGAGAGAGTTAGAGGCTAAAGGTGGTGCAAACCTAGAACGACAACAAGAAGTCGAGTTTCTTGCATGGTTTAAATCCCAAGTAAGCTTCTCTTGTATAATTTCTTAAATTTCGCTAATCTTTGCACCAAATTATGTGTTATCTAATGATTTTTTTATATTATATAAATCAATTACAAACATCAAGTTCAGATGAGCTCAACAATGAATTGTATGCATTGGCTAGTAGATCCAACTTCTCAAATTCTTCCTACCCTGGTTATGTGGTGAATAGGGTAAACTTTCTAGTTGATAAGCATGACAATAAATGCAACACCCAGAATTATGATGTCCATGTTCCTGGATCTGATGGGAACTACTTCTATGGTATACTAGAACAAGTTCTAGAGTTGTCATATATTAAAGGGTGCAATGTGGTATTGTTTAGATACAGGTGGTTCGACACTGATCCAAGAAAAAAACGGATTCAACTAGACGAACAATTCACAAGTATATACACAGGTGCTTACTGGTATAAAGATGACCCATTTATACTTGCATCATAAGCAAAGCTGATTTATTATACCAATGCTGATAAGAATAGGCCATTGTGGAAACTTGTTAACAAGTATACGCCTCGAAACATATAGGACTTTCCAGATGCGGTAGATGTTTCTGATATTACATCAACAAGCACCAATGTTCCTATTTTGCAAAAAGCAAATTTTTTGTTATTCCAATTGTGGATTGAGCTTCCGAAAATGAAAAATGTTCAATTTCATCGGGAAGAAGTTGAACCAGATGAAGTTGACAATATTGATTGTCTTATCTGTCAAGCTCATGTTGTGACCCCTAATGACTTTTTAGTTGATGATAATGAGTTCAAAGACAATACTTTAGAGGAATACAATGATGAAGAAGTTGAACTTGATGATGATAGTGATACAAGTTCGGAAGAAAAGAATAGAATATTTGATAATGTAACATAATTTTATATTCTAGTATGTGTAGAGTTTTGAAAATTTTGTGTTTATTACTTTTTATATTACTATGTAACATTTCTAAACTACAATAATATTTTTTTGGTAGGATGTCTAGCCACGGGAGTGCTCCCCTAGCAACTAGTGCTGCCTCTGGTTCCAACTCTGGAGATGATAGATATGATCCCAAGGGAAAGAGGGTTAAGGAAGAGACGAGAGGTTGTTCGGTCGAAAAAGAACTTAGGAGGCTTAAGACTGACTGATTGAATGTCGAGTTTTGTGAGAAGACAGGGAAGCCTATCTTAGATCATGGTAAGATGTTCTTGAACATTCTTACCAAAATGATTAGAGATACCATCCCAGCTTCTACTCCGACATGGAAGGATAGGAAGAAAGAAGATATTTAGCTCATCTTGAACTGGATAGAGGTGAGTGAGTTTCCTAAAATATTTATTTTAAACTATTTTAATAAAAGCCTTTATTAATAATTGTCCATTTTAATTTCGCAGGTGATGTTTGATTATCCTCAATCCGATGCACTCTTCATGGACTCTATTGAGCAGTCCATAATGGCATATTTATGGGATTGGCGCAATATGATATGGAATCATTTTATGAAAATGGGGAGTAAGAGGGATATAGCTTTTATTAAGGCCAATCTATACAAGAACATTCCCTTCGATCAGTGGAATATTTTATGTGATCGTTTCGATTCTCAAGAGTTTGAGGTAATTAACATGCTTTTACAAAAAAAAATTTAATTATTAAGAATAAATTATAATCAATGGTGAAATTAACAACTTGTGTATTTTTGCAGAAAGTCTCGACACAAAACTCAGAAAATCGGTCTAAGTAATTATATTTACTTGCACAGGGATCATCTACCATGATTAGCCAGATGAAAGCAAAGGTTAGATAGCCAAATATTTTCTCTAATCAGTACAAAATATACTATAACCAGATAATCTACCTTTTTTTTCCTACTTTTCATAGGGCAGCCCAGAGACCAGAGAGCTTATGAACCCTATCGACTACTTCAAGAGCCGTCATCTCAAGCCGTCTGGTTGGCAGAACGAGTACACTTAGGAGAAACATGTAAGAATTCATTCTGTTTGTTTAAAATATTTAATTTGTGTATATAAATTATAATTACTTTAATTTTTATTTTATTTTGTAGGCAGAGATGGTTACGTCTAGGGCGGAGGCGCTCACTCAAACTCAGTCTAAGCTTGGGGATAGTGCCTCGTCTGCTGAGTTTGTGGTGTGGCCAAAACAGGTCGATGAATTTCAGATCATATCTAAGGCTTTAGGGACTAGATCTAGGTGGTAGAAAGGGTTGGGAGCACTCTCTCGGCTGAAAAGTATAGGAGGACAGAGGGCTGCCAGCACGGGACAAGTCGCTGAGACCATCGCCACCTTGAAGCAGTAGCTAGCTGAGAAGGATGCAGAGCACGCATGGCAGATCGACGAGACTCAGCAACAAATAATCGAAAGGGAAGCAGAGAACCAACACTGACTCAAGGAGACTCAGCGACAACGAGCAAAATCGGATGCTTCAAACATTGATTGCAAAGCTCGGCATCGAGATAACACCGCCTCCACCTCCAAAATTGTAGACGTTTTTTATTTTATAATATGTTCTAATTTTAGATACAATTTGTATATTTTTTTTATTTAATAAAATTTGTATTAATATATCTTCTTCCAAATTTTAATATATTAATTAATCAAATTAATTATTAATTATTAATTATTATTAATTAATTAATAATTATAACAATCAATTAAATAAATTTTTTTTAATAAATTAATAAAATTTTTGTCGACGCAGAATTGTGTCAGTAAAAGATTATTTATATTCTACGAAAATACATTCACCGACGGGTTTTGTCATCGGTAAAAAAATTTTTATTTTTAAAAATATTTTCTAGATATTTTCACCGACATATTTTGTCGTCGGAAAATGTATTGTACGTTTTTAAATTATTTTTTTAATAACTTTCACTGACGCATAAATGCGTCGGTAATTATTTGACTTTCACCGACACGATTATTCGTCGGTGAAAGTCAAGTAGATTTCAAATATGGTCATATTTTCGCTAACGGAAAACTTTCGCCGACGTAAACCGTGCGTCGGTAAAACTCACTAATGCATTGGCGAAGGTTACTTTTACCGACGAAATTAAGTTTCCATCGGAAAATAACATTTAGTTATAGTCTTACACCGATGATAGTTGCCGACGAGAAATTGTGTTGGTAATTGTCAAATACCTTTCGTCGATGATTTTATGCTACTTTTTCCGACGAAAAAATGCGTCGGCGGAAGTCATGTTTCTTGAAGTGACTGCTAATTCTACACTAATTAATTAGCAATCAAATCAAATATTGACAACTTATTAACAAGTTGAGAGGATTAGTTTAATTAGCCGTGCTTAAACCTCAAATCTAGGTGCCATATGATGCAACTTAGGAAACTGGACAGATTTTTAACCCAAAAAATAAAAATAGAAAGAACTTAGGTATATAGACAAACAGGATTGGTGGAGAAGGATTTCACGGGGCCGTAGAAGCTGAAATTTCCAGCCTTTTGGGAGCCCCAGGAGTCAGGGCCAATAGCCGAATATGAATAAGCACTTAATCGTCCTCTCACTGAACCAAATTTCCATTGTGCAAGTTGATCCCACTTTTGCTCAACACACACACACACATCATATAAATGCGATTTGTTTAAAATGAATATGTGATTTTTATACTTTGGACTAACATCAAATTCCTTTATGGTAACGTAAAGGCATCTCCACCCCATTGATTCTAGAACATATTTATCATGATGAGACTCATACATAATATACTTTCCTCAGGAAAATAATACAAAACTATATAACCATCTCTCACAATTGATTTACGAATTTGTGAAAATAAATTAGTTATGATCTTATGATGCATATGGTGTTGTTCTTTTTTCTTTGTTGAAAGGTTTTGAAATTTAAGGATAACAATTTCTCATTTGCAGCAAAAAAGTTTATAATTTTGTTGGAGAATTATTACATGTATAAGATACAAATTAGAAATACTCTGTCAATAGTAATTTTTCTGAATCATCAGATTTCCATTAACTTTCTTCCTATGTGCATATTTTTTGAACCTATATTCAAAAACATGTGGTGACAGTAAAAATTCTCTGTCATGGTCAAGAATTCTCAAATTGAACCTGATTTGAATATTCTTTTGCACGTTCCTTAACTTAAGTCATATCTATGCAATTTCGAATAAAAATAACTTTCGAATTTGACAAACCTACACATACCATTTAATTAGATGTCCACTTCAGAGGTTATTTATTATTCTAATGACCAGAAAAAATTATGTCATATGTAATTAAAAAATGCTAATGTCAATGTTGTGATAATTTTATTACTCTATCGTACTTTCAATATTTTTCTAAAATGAAATATCAACTTGTGAATCAGTGAAACGTTTTTAATTCGATATATGGATGATGTAACTTCTTTTTTTTTTCTTTATTTTATTTCTTATTTAAACATTGAAATGCATAACCTAAAACAACAATAATAGATGAGGCTGTGAATATTTGGACACAGTTGTAATGTACCTTTCCTTTCCCCAACTTGGTCACTTTCCACAACAAATAAATTAGTAAACTTTTGACGGTGGCTATAACGCTAGGGGAGGGGCTTTCCCAATAGCTGATCAACTTGGAAAGTTAGGTATTACCAATAGTCTTAAGAAAAGTATAGAGCAAAAAGAAAAACAATAAAAAATAAATTAAAAGAAAGAAAAGGCAAAGCTAGCTCAGGACTTTAAAACACAAAGAAAGTGAAGGTTAATAAACCTGCTTTTCAGCAAAGCAGAAGAAAGCAACGTTCAGCATCTTTTAGTTTTAGGTCGGTGTCTGTCCAAATCAAACCCCCTCATAGCTTTGTCCTACTTTTCTCCATTACCATCCTTTAAAAGCCACCCTAATTACTTCAAAACCACTAGACTTTCCTCACCTGCCTCATAATTCTCGAGCCAAAAAGACAAATAATTAATCTGGAATCACATTTACCTATTGAAATATATAGTTTAAATTTTCCGTCATTTGTAAGAAATAAAAACAAAAACCAATACTAATGTTGACCTAATTTTAGTCTCTAATTAACTTTCTTTTCGGTGTGTTTTGGAATTGCAACTAATATAGTACTTGTGATAGTGTTATAATTACTTTAGTTGGTCAATTAAACTTTGAAGAGCATGATACACATATTGACTAATTAATGGGAAAAGATATATACTAAACCAAGGACAAATGTTAGGTTATTGTTTGATGACTCCTAAGAAGACTAATGCCAGCACAAATTAATGTTAGGTATGTCTAACTAGCATTCACTAAAAGTACCGCCCTATTGTTAATTAGTGTCACTCTTCTAGGAACAAGTATGAGAGAGTGGTCCAGAGCCAAAAAAAAAAAAGTACGAGGGAATGGTTTTAAAAAATACAATAAAATAAAAACTTACTCAATACTGGATTTTTAAAAAATTAATGTTAGATATGTCTAACTAGCCTTCACTAAAAGTAAGTTAATTAGTGTCACTCTTCTAGGTACAAGTACGAGGGAGCAGTTTTAAAAAATAAAAAATAAATAAAAATAAAAAACTTACTCAATACTGGATTTTTTTTTTAAACCATTAAAATTTTGTTACAATTTATCATTTGTAGTATATTATTTAATTTTAATTTCATTTTGAAATTATCAAACTAATATTCTAATGATTACGCTCTATTTACAACCATGAGTGAACCATATAGGTAAGCTTCAAAGCTCGTAACATTACATATATATTTCAATTGTATTGACAAATAATGAATGAATTACAGATTTATGGTACCAGGTTTAATTAACAAAATTAATAACGATAAACTTATCTCCAAATGTTGAGGTTCATGGTCCAAATCCTCCACTGCTTATAAAAAAAAAAAACAGAAAAACTGAATTATTCTATATAATTGAATGCCCAAGTTACTTATTTGTACTTAATATTTCAATTAATTAGCACATATTCTTGCATTTCTACTATTTATGTTTTGATCAGTGATGTTTTCTCCATTCATGTGGGCTCATTCAAGGGCTGAGACACAATAATCATGACTCACAATTCACATATACTTCCACCGGAACCAATGACCAAATTTTGTCAAATATATGAATAATTAGTAAAAAGATAATCTTGCCCATATTAATAGAAACTGAGATCTACCGTCTCATTTTGCCTTTTTATTTGCTGTCTCGTCTATTTATAATTAGATACTTTAGTATAAAACATTATATTAATTAAATAAATAAATTTTTTTTAGAGGATCGTTACTAAAAAAAATATTGAATCGTCTAATTTTAAGTAAAAAAAACAGTGAAATAAGACAATAGATGTCAATCGTGTTAATTGACATCTTCTAATCGGATCAATATTATTTTTCCTTCACCAAACCGTGTTGTCATTGGTTCCAAACTTTCTTTTGTATTTATGTTTCTCAAAATCATTAGTCCCCTTCCGTCGAAAAATAAAAATAAAAAATAAAAAATCATTAGTCTTTTTTTTTTTTTTTGGTTGCGGGGCACTGGAAGTAAACCATTACCTCTTCTTCTTCTCTTTTCATTTTTCATTTTTTTTTTTTTTTGTTTTTGAGATGGCAAACTATTCGTCTTACACACTAAAATGCCCACTTTCTAGAAACTAAAAAAAGGTAATAAAGAACAATCGGCATGAAAGGTACGTAGTAATTCGTATTTACAAAATAGTTTGAGACGTAATCTCTTTAAACTCAGCGTTACCAATATTTATGGAATCAACCCAGATTCTAGCTGGCCCACCATCAGCTTGTCACGTGGCAGTACCTTGCCCATTCCAGATTCGACGAATCAACGCTTGGCATTTCTTTAAGTAGATTAAGTAAAAACACACACATACATTACTTCGTCGCCAAGAACCCGGAGTGTGCCGTAATTATCATTTCCAATCTAGCATTACCCATAATCACGTACACAAGAAAAACGACATGTCAATCTCGTAATTATTTACAACCTTCGAGGGCATTTTCGTAATAAAAGATTTAATGTCCAGCTTCTTTTTTTTTTTTAACTTCATGTGCCGCCCACCTTTTTCTTTCTCAGAACGTACTTTTCTTTTTTTTTTTTCTTTTTCTTTTTTACATTTTTTTTTTTCATTTTTTGCCTATTAATACCTCAGTGGCTTTGTTCACCCACCCTCTTGTGCTCACTTTCTCTCTCTCTCTCTCTCTCTCTCTCTCTCTCTAAAGATCAGGCTAATCTCACCGGAGGTGGTAGAAACAATATTCAATAGTGCTGAGAAATGGAGCCAAAAGCGGTGGGACACGTCATACCCCGACCGGTGACTCAACTGCGCCGTGACCAAACGACGTCGCTCTTTGGGGGCGGTGGTAGCGATCAGATGATGAAGCGAAGCAAGTCGGAGTTGGATATGGAAGAGTTCATAAAGAAGATCGGTCCCGACGAAAACGAGAACAAGGCGGCGCCTGCCGAGTTTCGCAACGACGTCTTTGTGGGCGATGGTTTTGGCTTTGCTTTCAAAAATCAGGTTATTAATCACTTTCTTTATTCTTATTCGAATATTGCCACGTCGATGTAATGTTTTTTTATGAAAGTCGACGTGGCAAAAATTTAGAATTCTCTTAGCAAATGTTTTAGTACTGATTTTAGTAAGTGAATATATGTGGTCATACATTGTAAATCGTATACGAGAGAGTTAAACTATACGTACAAGTAATTTTTTGTTATATATGATGGTTTGCATTATCGATAATGAGATGTTTGTGTTGATATGATTAAGAAGTTAAAAAAATTAGATGGTTGAACTTGGATTTAGTAATGTTATTAACATTGTATGTGTCTTCAAAAAACAACATTTTTTTTTAAATAAAAACCAAGTACATCTGAACTATTTTAAAAGTACTGAGACACATATATAGTAACACTAACACTGCAGTATGTATCACCAAAAGCACTACTAATTAATAATCAAATATTATTCATGGTGATATATGTCCTTGCACTTCTAGTTTGATACACCGTTAAAGCTTCCTAATATTGTAGCTATCATGATTAAAATAAAATTTAAAGGCCTAAAATTAACCTTCGTTATGTTACTTTATGGAGAATCGGAGATCTGATTAATTATACAAGTTTGAAGAATGTTTTTTTTTTTTTGAAATAAAAAGAATATTGTTTTAAAAGTAGGAAAGCTACATAATTTTTCAGCGAAAATTATAGTAAATAATTTTCTTTAACCAATATCTCTTATTATAGTTCTGTTTCCAAAAAGAAAAAAGTAAGATCAAAAATCAAATCTCAATATAAATATATGTTTGATTTATTAACTAGAACTCCGAAGGGGATAGAGAAGTTGGTACGTGAATGTGACATTATTATATCTTTTTCATTTTTATATATTTATTTAGGGGCTAAGTGATCATTGCTGACTAACATAGCGCTCTTTTTCCCTATACGTCGAAAAGCTTGGAACGTCACATGTATATAAATATGTAGAGTAGAGTAAGCTATAAGAGTCACATGTATATAAATATAGTGGAGTAGAGTAGGCTATAAATTCATACATTAATTTAATTTAAAATAAAGAATAATATTATAGACCTGTAGTATAATATCTTTTATTATTAATTAATCATAATTATAATTTAGATAAAATTTATATAAGATTTATTTTATTAATTAAATTATTAAATAATAAATAAATATCCGTAATAAAAAAAATTATTAGTGTCTCATAATATTATTCTAAAATAAAAAAATTTAAATCTTCGGATACCATATGTGAGATGTATTTTCAACATTTAATCTCAATTTTCAAGAATGAAGAAACTCCTAAAAAAATAACTTAATATATGATAAACGATTTGTAAGATTGTAAGTTTGTAATAAACGTGAAAGCCTTCTCAGACAAATTAGGGTTGTCTGATATTTTGAACCAACGTGGAAAATCCATATCCGACAAATCAGGATGGGTGGACTCATGGAATGTTTTACGGGGATATCGACGCAATAAAATGTTGTAAGGAGCCAGGAGCCCGTTTTTATCCCCCCAAAAAAAAATTGTTATTAGGAATCTCTACAGTGGCCCCAACGCACGGTCAACTTGTGGAAGGGGCCATCAATAATTTTGTTTTTAGAGGAAATTAGGCTTTTACTGTGTGTTTAGCAATAATCTATCAGCCAGTTAATTTTATGAAATAAGTTGGTTTAGACGGCAGCGATACTTGAGATTTTAATCTTAAATTTGAGTCATATTAGAAATAAATATAAAAATCTATTATTCATAGTATTAGATATTTTTTAAAATGTGTAATAATAAATATTATTAATTAAATTCCACTTAAAAAAAACTCCTGTGACTCACTCAATTTGGTGGATTGTGAATCTGGCGATCACTAAGTAGATAACTTTATCACTCACCTATTATGGGCGCCAATGAACGATGGCTATCCGGTATCGGTAATTACAAAAATCATAGGTTAACATTTAAATTTTTGGAAGGAAAAAAAAATTAGTACTTTTCTTGAATCTTGATTGCCTTGTTTTACTTGGATTAATTTTGTAATAATTCCTAAATTTTGATTAAAAATTCAATCAAGTTTCTGGAGTTAAAAATATATTCAATTAGTTGTGTCTACTTGATCCTATTACTAACTTTTAAAAAATTTATTAACTACTAAGGCGTAGTACTTACCAACCATATTACGATATATATTGACCAAGTGAAGATTGGAGTGAACTTATTTTATTAATCTTAAAAGATAAAACATAGTACCTACCAGAAGCAAGCATGTAGATAAGGATAATCTGCTTTAAAGTATATGACACGGTATCCAATTTTTACTTAATTATCATTTTTCTTTTATTTGATCTTCATTTATTATTCTTCATTTTGAAATGGCAACAAATCAACAAAGATTATGTTCATCTATCAATTAAAATAGCCTTGGTATTAGAGCTGGTTACTTACTTACTTAGACATGGAATTTGACAATAGATCCCCATTACTCAAAATTGTACTACTTATAATCTGAACCAATATAATACTGTGTCGAACAAAGATGTATTTCTTAATAGATAAAGTTAATCATTTCTTTGAATTATAATTCTGAATCGCAGGTTATGATGAATGGCTTCTCAAGCGGTGGTAGTGGACTAACAGAAACCATTTTCTGCTCTCAAAATCGCACGCCCAAAATTCCCAGCATCTCAGCAGCCCTAGATTCCCAGTCATCAATTTGTGGTATGTTCTTAGATATAGATGCATAATCAAGTTTTTTTCTGTTAAGTACTTAAACATGTTTTTGTTTAGATTTACGGTTTACATATATACTTGGCAGCACTTTTTTTTTTCTTTTTTTTTTTTAAGAGTAAAACAAAGAGTGAAATCTTTTGAGATGCCTAGCTAATCAAAAAATCTCCAAACTTCTTTTTTTTTTTTTTTTTTTTAGTATAAACTTTTTAAAAACAAAAGCCGATCAATAAAATTTCAATTTGTACCAAGCAAAAAGTCTATTTGAGTTATTAATTACTTGGTTACATTGCGTTACATGGAGAAGTATCACGACATCTTCTTTGGTCGATTTCGTCAAGTATCTGTTCCAATATTAAGATCTAGCTAATTACCTTTTTCTTTTATTAATACATTTTCGTGATTAAATATTGTCAGTAGGGAGTCCATTATCAGCCAATAACGTCCCAAAAGGCAGAGATGATCAAGCAAGAGGAGCTACAAGCGGTTCCTCTGATCATGAGCAATCGGATGATGATATGGAGATAGAAGCTGGTCCATGTGAACAGAGCACAGATGCAGTTGATGTAAAACGCATTAGAAGGTATTTTAAGTTTAACAAGACAAAAAGGAAAAAAAAAAACGTAACAAAAATATATATATTTTTCTCAACTAGTAGATGTAACACGTCGTAACATTATATCGCATCAACTATCATGTCTGGCAAATATAAAGTTTTTGCAATACAAATTATTATGGCGTAATGAAATGAACGGAAAAACTCGTTGTCGCCAATTTTCTAGGAAGGTTTCAAATCGGGAGTCTGCTCAGCGATCAAGGAGAAGAAAACAAGCGCATCTGGCAGATCTTGAAATACAGGTACTTTCAAAATGGTTTTGGTGATTTTATTGTTCTATTAGAGGTATTTTCTTTCTTTATTTTTACCTAGAAATTAATCTTGTGTGTACAGGCAAATTGATTTTATGTAGTTTAGTTATTTTTAAAAAAATTTGTTACAATAATTCTACTGATCAGGTTGAACAACTGAGAGGAGAAAATTCAACTTTGTATACGCAGCTTACGGATGCTACTCAACAATACCGGGAAGCCGATACTGATAACCGTGTCCTCAAATCTAATGTGGAAGCAATGAGGGCCAGGGTAATTAGCTTTTTTCTATTGAGAATAAAAAAAAAAAAAAGTAAATAGTGAAAAAGAGAAGCATTTTAACTAGGGAAGAAAATTAACTGATTGAGAGTCAAATACTAACTTAAACTATATCATATTGGACATTCAATATTCATTTTAGGACACGTTTTTTTAATCCGTAACGAAAATAAGTGAAGAGTACTTGCAATAAGAAAGAAAGACTTAAATTTCTAATTAATTTTGTAAATAAACACATTTATAAATGAGTAAGGAGAACACTCCTCCTATATTTCTCCTTTTCATTAAACACATTACTAAAGTTAGTTTGAGACTCTTTATAATATGAAAATTTCCCTTTCGCATTGCACATATTTGGATGAAAATTGCATTTGTCATATAATGTGGTTAAGAATTTCTATACGGAGTATGAAAGTTGCGAAGCACGATCAAGTTGGAGTTGAATTAAGGCCAAAAAAAAAAAAAGGACTTTTGAATTGGCAATTTAATTCTAGGACTCAACTTATTTGTAATCGGTAACACGTAATGCCAATTCTAATTTGAGTTAAGGCACTTAGAAAAGTGAAAGAAAAATGTCCATATTTCAGGTGAAGTTAGCAGAGGACATGGTTACTCGAGGCTCCTTAACTTCAAGTTTGAATCAGCTCATTCAAAGTCATCTAAACACCACAACACAAGTACATTTCAATCCTCCAAATCTTCACCGCGCAGCTGCGAACGTCTCACAGACAATCACCGTCCAAGGAAATCATCACGAAGCTAATTTCGCAGGAATCGCGGCGGTTTCTGGACAGAATTCATTCTTGAATGGACTTGGAAACACCAACATTATTCCTCCTGGCAATGTCACTTCTGGAATCTTGAGTGACTCCGTGAGCTGTGTCTCGGAAATTTGGCAATAGAGGTTACGTGCCCCCACAATATAATTATACTTACGTGGCCTAAGATTATTGGACGTGGTGAATCTTATATTGTGCCAGCTTAATTAGGTTGATAATTCTGTGTTGTTTATATGTTTTAGCTTTTGATTTTTGGGGGGTGTTGTGGAGTAGAATAATTTGCTTTGCTTTAGTCTTGTTCCAGTTGAAATGGTACAGAAAGCTTTAAGGTTAAAATGACTTCAATGCATCTTCAGAAACCGATCATAATATTTCATTTGTTGTTGGTGGTTCTTAGTTATTACACCTTTTGCCACTCTGTTTTTTAACCTTTATTTTTTTTTCCCACTTTGTTTTGCGTGTTAATGTTTCATTATATTGAGTGTTTACACTACAGTACTAAAATAATTTGAATTAAACCATTTTAATTCTTTAAATCTAGGTAATATTAATAAAAACAGTACAAGTTGTACTCAAAACAGAAATCGTAATAAGAAAAGTTTTGCTTGCCTAGGATTCAAGTACTTTTTTTAAAAAAATAGGTTTAGATATCTGGTTTGTCCCCTGTTCTTGAAACAGTCTGAATTTTTGTATAAATAATAATGTAGCTGAGTTTGGAAGTAGAAAAATCGTAATGCCAACTGTTACAATTTTGACAAATATAATATGGTTTTAGCATTGATATTTTATGAAACATGGCAGTAGAGAAACCGCGTTTCGTAGTTGGACTTGGAACTTGGGATCTGTATTTGGTACATACCAGCTTTTTGTAGCGAAATGAGATATGCATTTGAATTTTATTGAAGCCCCTTATTATCTATATAATGGATTGTAAAACTAAATATGATCTTGAATCTATTGTCTCAAATTGTGTGGAAAAGAATAAATTTAAATTCATAATTAAAGATGATAGACATCGTAGTGGAGCGTTAAATTGAGAACCGTTAAATTGAGAACCAGAGAATTAAAAGGCTTTCTATTCTCAAAATACTTTATGTATGCTCAATGGAAACTCTCTCTGTTAATGGAGGTATGAGAGAAGAACATGCATTCTATTTGGCTTGGGGACTAAAACCTTAAATATTATATCTTTATATACTTATAGCCGATAGAGACCTCATTAGTCCTTATTAGTCCAGTATTTGGTAATCACACATTATAAAGTCCATACTTAATTGGTAATTTCCTTAGCTTAAAATTCGATCACTTAATTGGCCCTACTTAATTAGACAATTAAAATATTATATAATTGTTATGAAAACTTGTGGTCTACAATAGGGTTATACGAATATAACCCAACAATCTTCCACTTGGACTACATGGATTTTCTTGAGACAATTATATGATAAAAACTTGAATGTGCACTTTATTACTGTTTGTTAAGAAATTACTCCTTAAAACAATCTGAACCATCTAACATATCAATATGAAACTAAAGCGGCCTTCATTGCACTTAGGTATATAACTAAACCAATCAATAATTACCAAATCAATACATGTCATGACACAGATCAAGTATGGATGTGTGGCATAGAAATTGTACGAAAAGTGATCTGACATGCCTATTTCTATCTGGTCTTACTTTAAACTAAAATGAGATCAACCTTAGTCTTTCCTCTTAATGCATTATCGCAAATTCTATGCTTAAACTATAGTAGGAAAGATAATAATATGATAAATATCATATTTGAATTCAGAGTTTACAAAAAATCCATCGATCATATTCTGCAAAAATTAAACAAAGAATAAGTATCACTAATGAACATCTGGACCAAACTACAAACTCCCATTGAAATTGTACTTCTTTAAAATACAACATCATTATGAATAATATGCTCATGAAATCGCAATAAACTTTTGATAAGTGGCCACTATCATGAAATTTGTACTTATATGTTCCTTAGACACTTGTCAATTCTGAATACTTTATTTTAACAACAGATAACTTAATGTCTATGTGCCTTGACTTTAAGAGTTTTTGCTGTTATTGGAATACATCATTGCAGCTTAATTATCACAATAATTTCTTAATGGTCTTTTAAATCCATCAACCACAACTTACAGATTGGTGATAAAATTCTGTAGTTATATTCCATAAATTGATACCGTATAACAAGATATATGTACTTTGCTCTATAATGAAAAGTTGTGAGTGTTTATTTAACACTCTTCCAAATAGTTCTTCTATTATATATATATTTATATATATATATATATATATATATATATATGAGCACCAATCCAATAGGTATTTTTATTTTTTATCTATGCATAGGTATCAATTTGGCCAATAAAAATTTAGTATGCACATTTTTTTATTGTAAAAAGTAAGAGAGAGAATGAGCATTAATGATGCACATCTTTTCATACACTTTATTATAGCCATTGGATCACCATTAGATAGTGATCCAACGGCTAAAAAATAAATACCTACTCATAGGTAAAAAAAGATACCTATTGGATTGGCAACCTATATATATATATATATATATATATATATATATATATATATATATATATATAACTAGAAATAGATCTTTAACTATATAAGTATCCAACCAAATTAGAATCGGAATACCCAATGATTTCTGAAATTTCTTCGATTTCTGATAAATGAGCACATAAACTAATGTTCTCTCTAAATTTTATATAACCCATTTTGTTGTTACTTAATGATCTATATGAGAGTTATTAATATCTGCCTAACAACTTTGAATATACATAAGAGTCCCTACTACCAATGCGTAAGAGAATTTTTGTATTTCCTTAATTTTAATATCATTATGGGTACTGATTGAAATTGTATATATCATCCTTAGCCAATAGGCGTAACTCCTGAAACATAATTCTTATCGATATAGATCTTTTGTGATATCCTAAAAAATACGTCAGGAATAATCTCAATATATCTATATTCTTTAGAACAAAAGAGACGTCCTCAAGATCATTCACATCAATATCCTTCGATAGAAATTTCTTAATTTCATATAATAAGTCTATATTATTACTAGCCAATAGTATGTCATTGACATACAAAATTAAGAAGATAAAATTACTCCCACTGAACTTGTGATATATAAGATCATCAACTAAATTTTTCTCAAAACGAATGAGAAAATAACTAGATCAAATCTATAATATCTTAATAGGAAACTGGTAGTCTTTAAATTCACTTAATGTAAGTCCATAATATGATGAAATACTAGTGCCAAAATTATTCTAAAGGAGTTTTTCATTAAAGCTAGAGAGAAAGCCTCTTTATAAGTAAAGCTTTCCTTCAGAGCGAAATCATTGGAACTAGACGAACCTAAATGTCGACAAGATCTTAAATGTTATTGTCCTTCATAGATTTTATCTCATTCTTATGGCATCAATCCATTTTAAGAGTTAGAACATTATTTTAGCTTGAGTGAAAATAATTAAATCATTTTCTACTTCTATATTAAACACATGTTCTTAGAGATTAACAACATAAATATCCTAAAAGTTACGTCATTGGCATTAATTATCCGATTTTAAAATTGAGTAACTCAAACTTAATGTAATTTTTTTTGCCCTAATTTACAGACTTTATGACCCAAAACTCAGAGTTCAACCCTCAAACACTAAATATATCAAAAAAAAAAAATCATGAAAACTTCATCAATCATACATGTAATATCTAAATCCTAGAAAACCAAATAGGTAAAGATATCATAAAATAGAAAAATGCATAATTATCCCAAGCAATTTAATATGCATAATCTATCATGCTAAATTGTTAGGAAAAGATTTGTTGAGAAACTGAGATAAACCTAAATCCATAGCCAAAGATGATGAGTACCATAGTAAAAGCATTAAATTGAAAGTCAAAAGATTAGAGGTCTTCCACAGCCAAAATACTCTATATATACTCAATGGGAACTCTTTCTGTTGATGGAGGCAGAAGAGAAGAGCATATGTTTTATTTGGCTTGGGACCAAAACTCTAATAGTTATATCTTTATATACTGATAGCTAATAGAGACCCCATTAATTCTTATTGGTCCAGTATTAGGTAATCACACATTACAAAGTCCATACTTAATTAGTAATTTCTTAAACTTAAAATTAGATCACTTAATTGGCCCTACTTAATTAGACAGCTATAATATTATATAATTATTATAATAATCCGTGGCCCATCGTAGAGTTATATGCATATAACCCGATAGGGCTAACTAGCACAATTACAGAATATGGTGGTCCTATCTTATAAACTATAGTCATCTGATTCGAATTCAAAATAGACATGTAAACAAAATCAGATATTAAACACATAAATATCACGAGGCATACAATTATGTGGTAAAGAATAAAAGAGCACTTATCGTTTATGCGCATTTTGATCGCTAAATCAGATAAGAATTACATTTATCTTATGTAGTTCTGAAAAATACTATAAGTATTCTGTCTGTAATTTTCAAATACTTTAAATTAGGCCTAGAATTATGTTTTTATGTCAATTTGGTCCCTGAACCATTTAAGATCACTGGGTTGATAATAGTTAACTTACATAATATTGACTTATAAATTATGCAATTATTACTGCAATTGTCATTTGTCATAAACTAGTAATTTTTAACAAAAAATAGTCATGGGCAAAGTATTAGGAATCATTTACTTTTGCAAGTTAGAATCTCGTTCTCAACCATAATTATCAGACCATATGCTTTAAATATAACTTATTTCTGTTAAAAATTTAACAGTTTGTTTAAAAAAAAACGATCATGACTGTAATAATTGCACAAGTCTTAGTAATTTATTGCGAAAATTAAAAATTCTGAGTCTCATTCTTGACCATAATTATACTGTGTGCTTTGTATGACTTATTTCTATTAAATATTTATTTGTGATAAAATAATCATTATTACAACAATTGTATAATTCATAACTATAACTATGTAAATTGAAAATTTAGAGACCAAAATAGCACAAGAAATATAATCCAGTGGCTATTAACATTATTAATCCAAGATCATATTGTGATACCCTCATTTTGTATTCTAGTCTCAGTTTTAATTTAACGATCTTATATGTATATAATCAAAATTGGGACTCTACTAGAAAAATAAAATTGAGACAAAAACACGTGATTTATGTAGTAGAATATGCTATTATATTGTTATAAGGTTCACAAACTAAATTAAGACAAAAACATAGTTTAAAGACTAAATTTGAGATATTTTAAATGTCAAAAATCATATCTAACTGAAATTTGAATTATTTTTCAAGAACTAGAAATAAGATTAGCCCTAAGAATTATATGAGAATGAAAGTGCAAATCTGACCAAATATTATAAAAATTTGACAATTCCAAAATGTTCGTACATCTTAGAATTTCTAAACTAGTATCTAAAAAATGTATGTAGCCCTGAGCCTTCTGTTTCTGAATTGTAAATGCAATTCAAGATTTTTAACTAAATTGTAATTCCAGCAAATCCGTGGCATATTATATGTTATGCGTGTATTAGTTAAGGTATCAAGTACAATTCCACTTTTTTTTTCTTTGTTTTTTAAAATACGAACTACACTAGTAATAAGTCAACTGCGTTCCCCACTTTACTTGATATGCAAAACTTGAGACTAATCTTGGCACATTTAAAATTATTCTTATAAGATTCGTAATGTTCAATAAATATATTTGCACTGATTATTCTTACTTTCTCAAATTTCCATGGCTGACAAACACTACGCACGTGAGCAAGCTTTTTTTAGAAACGTAATTTGTAATTTTGTCAGGCTTTCTGCAAAATTATCAGAAAATGTTTCAAGTTGACCCTTAAAAAATGCTTAGCAATGCCATAGAACAGAGATAAGCATGAAGGTTAGGAATTATCTCTCCCTTATTGCATTATATCTGCATAAATTAATGAGAGCTTAACAAAGATGCTAAGTTTAGTAGATCACTTGAAAATCCATTTGTCCTAATTAAGTGCAAAACAAATATGGCATGACATTGGTTTTTTTTTTTTTTTGGCTAATTCATTAAGTGTTACGTAAATTTAGTGATGATAGATATGCATGCATGGTAATATTATTGGGAGAATTGAAAGAGTAACTTCTTTTTTTTTTTTTTTCAATGAGCCAACTTAGATCTTGAACTTCCATTGTGACAGAGATTATGAAACCCATAAAAAATGTACAATTACACAAGGAATTGATCCTTAATGCAAGAGAGAGAAAATAAATAAATAAACTAACTAATGAAGACAATATTCTTTTCTAGTACAATAAATTACAAAATAACAAGTAGTAATCGTACGTACTAAATTAAAGCGAGCTTTTTACTCCCATCATCAACTCAAACTCGCCAAAATCAACCTTCCCATCCAAATTCAAATCCACAACTCTCAACATCTTTTCAATCTCATCCATATCCCACCCACGATCCAACCCTAAGCACTCCAAAACCCTCTTCAACTCCACTGCCTCAATGAAACCGTTGCCATTCTCATCAAAGATCTTAAAAGCTTGACGCAGCAACTCGCTGCGCTTCGAATAATCCTCCATCTCTTCTCCGCCTAGTACCGCCTCTACGGCCACTTCCTCCTTACCATCATCATCCCCCGGCAGGTCAAATGATCCAGCTGACTGATCATGATATTTTTCCACGTCATCTTCCTCCATACGATCATATTCCTCATCCATGCGTAGCAAGCCGAGCTTCTCCACCACGCGCCGCGCCTTTTCCTTGTGGATTTTGCCATCATTTTGCATGCCAAACACCGTGATAAGTGCTCTAGACATTGAGTGATTAAAAGTGCCTTCGTTTTGTGACTTGCTTGGATAGTTGTGATCAAGATGACCAGCTGAGATTGATCTTGATGAAGATGAAGCTCCTCCATTAATGACTTGAACCAAGTCTCCTATTAATCTAGAGCAGGTTTCAGTTAAACCCATTTGGCTACTCAAATTTCTCGGAGAGAAAATGTGTGTCGAATGAAATACACTATGGTACTGATACGAGATGTAAAGATTATATTATGGAGTTATTATTAGCCAACTACTTTTATAGTGAAAGTCATAGTATAATACCCTTGGTTTTTCCTCGAAATTTCTTGGATGCCATTCCAATAATTATTGCTATTTAAACTTTATACGATTGATCTCCAAGATTCCAAAGCTGGCATTTTATCATTTGAATATAGCATAGGTGGCCAATGCAATGTACATCTGAGAGAGAATAATATTATTTTAGTTTGGGTGGGCAAAAGAGAGACACATTAGTGCTTATTATGTGGGAAAAAAAAAAATTACGGTACATAGAGTAAACCTTGGTTTCGTCTGTGTTTCTTTTCAATGGCATTTGTGAAGATGGAAAGGGATAAATTTTTAAAAAAAATGTATTTTGACTATATTCTTTTTTTTTTTTTAAAGAAAAAGGGATTGAATATATTCTTTTCAGATCATAGAGAATTTTTATTTCACTGCCTATAATATCTCGTTCAGATGTAACTAATTACATTCCTAAAATTCCAAATTAATGCTCTCTTTCTATCTTCCTAGCTATTCTTTTCTTAATTAGGTGTCAATTACCTTTATGGAATTAGCATTAGAATTTACTCATATTTTTTTATTTTAAAAAAATGTGAGTCCAACTATTATTTGTGTTTCTTGCATAAAAATTTGGTAGAACAATAGTTGGTGACGTGGAGTGTAATTATTTTTTTTTTTTGAAGTTTTGTTTGGTAGATTGGTTTTGAAGTTGAAGTGCATTAAACACCAAATTTGACCACTACTGCTCCGAAATTTTCTTTTAAAAAAGAAAACACTAAATCGTGATATACCATACCGCCTTCGTATTAATGGAAATTGAACCTTCCTTGAAGCAGATGAGACATTGATAAATATTTTAGATCAAATAAAATCAGTTGGAGGTTACTCTAATTTTGTAGATTTAGATTATTAAATCTCCACCAGATCAGATATTTTCGTATAAACATTTTCCCCCAACTATTTTAGAAGGCACGTGAGTGGGCTGAAACCGCGTTTTTTTTTATTTTTTTTTGTGGAGGAAAAAGTTTGTTCTTCACTTTAATTATTGCCGATTTTAAGTATTGTTCTTCTCCACTATGCAGCTCAACCCCACCAAATTATCACGTGGGATTACAACACTATTAATCCACTTTCATCTATTTCCTTTGGATAATTAGAAATAAAGATCACAGCCATACCAGTAATGTTAATCACCTTATATAAGATTTGCATTTTTAATTTTTTTCGATCCCCAGCCATATTCAAAAATTAATCCCGATTATAGTGTCTTAGAGACATTAATCGAGAGTCGAGACCGCGTGGGCCGGGGTTGGGAGAGGAGAAGTTTAGAATAAAATTTTTATTTTGAACTCTGCATAAGACAATATCACGATCAATTCCGCGATTGAAAGCTTTCCCTTTCTATACCAAACTATACCGATTTGTTTTTTTTGCGTTAATCTTTTTCTTTCCAGTAAAGATAAAAGCAGTTCCTATACTCTTATTTCATAGCTATTTTACCTTTGTTGCAATCAATCAAACCACAACCATGAGTATACTCAACTTCTACACGATAAATGATGGTCTAACGTGTCCAGCAAGATGGATTATCCACAAAAAGACCAAATAGAAAATGTTTCCAACAAAATTCAAGCCTAATACATTCACCCAAACAAAAATAGACAAAATATATAGAGAAGGAAATAATATAAATCATTTCTCAGTGACTTATACCGTTCACTTTCTCAATATATACTGTGCACATATATTACATGTGTATGTGTTTTTATACATGAGCTAAAAAGTAAAAGGGTTGAGTGATTATTGTCTGTATTTTCTTTTGAGATATGAGAAAAATTTTGTAGTTTGTAATGAGGAAAAAATGAAGAGGGGAAAGACCTCCAGTTTCTCAATTTATTAAAGGCCCACCTGGAGTATGTGGTGTATCAGCTCCCATTTCTGTTAATCTTGAATAATCCTCTGGTGGCGGGATATTCAACTCTGAGCAAACCAACTGAATGATTCTGGCAGTTACAGCACCAAACGACATTTTGTTTAAGGTCACAGCAATAGCAAACCTATTCTTCACATCACAATATCCGGTTGATCCACCCATTCCAGAGTGCCCAAAGCCAATAACCGAACCATCCTTCGAATTGTACCTCTTAAACCCAAGCCCAAATTTACCATCTGGCTTCGCCAAATTCCCATAGTCACCAATACCCAAAAATTCATCATGAATTCTGGGGTTGCTGAAAATCTTACCGCTACTTTGCGGATTAGTTGCTGCGCTGCTGTTAGTCGTACCAGTCCCATTTGTGCAGCTACTGCTGGTGTCACCAACAAGCATGGTGTGACTATCACAACTAGGATTTCTATTATGGTCACCATTCTCGGAATCTTTGCTGTAATTCAGGCTTTGTCCAGGACCGTTTTGTTTGGTTTTGGAAGCAGCAGCGGGCTCCTTACGTCTACAAGCTTTCTGCTTTTTGGATGATTTTAGGGGAGGGAATTTAGGGATGTGAGGATGGCTACCGAGTGGCGGCTTGGACGAAGAGGAATGTGGCCATGGAACAACACCACCGTCAACTAAGGCAGCATAGTACCGTGCAAGCGCACGGCCCGAGCAATGTCCATTTGCAGCAGGTATGATAGCTCGTCGAGTATGAAGCATGTTGAATACAGCAGGCAATGTGGTGGCTAGTTGGGCCATGTTGCCTGGCTGGAAAGTTGATGGCATGTCTGTACGATTGCTAATCCCAGAAAGCCTGCTTAAATCATCTGTATCTACAGTGAGGGCTGCAAGGCGAGACTCCACTCCTGTAGAGGAGCAACGGTGCATGGTGATTGTTAAAAAACCAAATCTCCAAAGTGTTGTTAGGAGTCAGGACTTAGAAGGTGACCCGAACTTTATACTATTCACCCCTTCACACAAGCCATAGGCAATTGTGGATGAGTATTAATTGGACAAGCCCAAGACTTGGAAATTTTAATGATAAGTCAACATATTAAAGGACCAACAAATGGTGACAGCTGAAATGTATAAATCTAGACCTCTGTTTCCACGTCAAATTACTAACTCTCCTAATCTTGAATATTGGGTTTTTAAACAATGATAGAAATGAGAGCCCGGCTTAATAGTTACCATTGGTACTTTCTCCCAACTATGAACTTTCTTACCAGCGAAGTGATATTTTAGGGAACAGCAAACAACAAAAAGGAAATCTGTAGATAAACTCAAATAAAGAAAATGATGTGCAGTTATGGCAATTTATCCTAGTAATAAAGAAAGGACATTGAAAAAACGTGCCTGGAGGAATTCCAATGTATAGCTCTCCTTCAATCCCGAGGGGTTGAATGAAGGCTTCTTCAAGAATCTCCTGAAACTTTTTCCCAGATGCATGCTGGTCACAGAGAACTCATGATTAGAACACTGGAAAAAGTGGGCCCATGAACAGATAAGAAGCTCGTGATTCTAGCATCCCTACCTAGAGTGTAAAAACAGAATAATTTGTGCTTAAGCAAACAATCTCGTCCTAAAGTTCACTGCATAATCTTCTTTTAGCAACTCTAACAAGGTAATTTCAAGCAAAGGAAGGTTGCGACAAAGAATGATGAACAAAAATTATACATAAAGATTTTTCTAGACAACCTCCTAGATTTATGACTATGGAAGAAAAATTTTATAACCAACCTCAGAACCTCCACCGTAACATCGATGGAGAAGTATTAATCAATCTTGATCTATAGGAACCATGTTCCAAAACTCAGAGAGGGCCAAAGCATTAAAACGGAAATATATGTGCTGGTGTGTCTCTAGATTTACATAAAGAAAAAAGAAACTGGTAGCATCTTATGGTCTGAGCTTTTCTCATCTAAAGCACTAAAAGGGAACCACCATAATGAACTTCACAAGAACACCTACTGAAAGCAGTTAATAATCAAATATTTTAATGCTTATTTAAGTAAAAGCAAATGGCAAGTGCAAAGTGTCATAAGTGCCTGAAATCAGGAGGAAAAAAATGAACTTTTTAAATTCATTTCTTGTCCAAGATAGACAGACGTCAAATCAGATAAAAACAAGCAATTTTACCTCAATAATTCCACCACATAACCAGCCAAAAGATAGATAGTGGTACAACTGCTCCTTGCCAGGTTCAGTTTCAGGTACTGCCTTAGCAATGCAACTAAGACATTCATTCCAGTCACACAACAGCAGGGGGTTTTCTTTAGCAGCATCTCCCATGGCATTGTGCAGTCCAGATGTGTGATTAAGCACATGATGAACCTAATAAAAACAAAGAAAACAATCAATCGCACTAGTAAAGTATGTAAGGAACAACTTCAATGCATATGGGAATAAGTTTATCTTGAGTTTAAACCGGAAAAAAAAAAAAAAAAAAAAAAAAAACACACCTTTATGGGATCTTTTCCATTTGATCGAAATTCTGGCCAGATATTTGCCACATTTTCCTCAAGCTTCAATTTACTGCAGGATTAAAAGATTTATATGTTTTGATATCACATATCAATATCAAAGCCAAAAAAGACATTATGATGGACAGTAAATCCATGTCAAAATATTCTTTTGGTTCATATGCAATTAGTCTTTCCATTTGAAGGGAAAAAAAATTGATAACACGAAAATGTACTCACCCATTGTCAACCAACCAATGCAACATTCCTGCAGTGATACCCTTTGTCACAGAAAAAACTGGAAAGAGGCTGTCAGGTTGAACTGGCCGAGGATCATATTTACCAAGCAATCCAGCAGCAGTGTCAACGATAACCTTTCCATCTTTGTAGGCACATACCTTAATAAAAACATTAAGAATTGGGTTAAATAGAATTCGGTAAAAAATGAGAGAGACAAAAAGAATCAACAAACAATCAGAAAAGAAAATTGAGACTTTTTTTTCATGGAAGGAATTTGCAGTTGCACTAAAGAGTTAAAATGCTCCACAGTTGCATAATCACTAAATAAACCTGACAAATAAACTATTAATTTCTGAGAAAGAAACGTAAACATAATCACACAGCTCCCCTATCCACATACATTTGAGAATAATGTTTTTCATGTTGCCCTATCAACATTATTTGTATATCTAATTCTGTACGTAATCTTTTCAATTCATCCATAAAGCTCAGCATTTAAAATCAGTCACAAATTCTTCACAAATTTAGCATGTAATGAAGTGTAGTCTTCCAAAGGATTTTCCTAATTCCTGAGTATAAATATTTGATCTAATAAGGCCCCCTCCCCCGGTGATTGAAGACAAGATAACTTGAAGACACTATATTCTTTTCCTGCATGTTAGTATGAAACCATTTTCTACATAATAAAACTGAAAGTAAGCAAGCCGTAAGTAAAGTATGTCTTATCCAGCCAACCTTACTTGTTTTGTCACCATCACATGGAAAGCTAGAATTACATTACATATTCCTCAGTGAAACAGAACATAAGGAAAGATGACTAAACAACTTTTTGTTACATATAGCTTTAATATTAAAACCTTCAAAATAACAATGTCATAAAGCAGCCATTCAGCCTTCAAGAGAAGTAGAGAATCAACATTCTAGAGTCAGAAAATTTGATGTAACTGAGAGCAGTAGAGATGGCATATGAGAGAACACATTAGGCTAAAATAAAAATCAACTTTTGATACGACATATGTAAACATAAACACAATTTATCAGATATACTATGAATATTAAGGGGTTCTCACCTGGATTCCAAGAATTTTATCAGCATTCCCTAGCTCCAATAGGAGTTGCCTCAGCTTGGCCTCCAAATCAGAGTGGACCGGTGTGTCATAGATCCACTGGTCATTGACCTCTGGTCCCTTATTGATGTTTCTGACAAAGTTCATGTCGGTTCAATCACAAATAAACAACGAATGATACTTATAAATGTTGCAAAACAAGATTCATCATTAACTCACCCTTGCAAAGCAGATGCAGCAAATGGCCTCATGATATCAAGATAAACTATGCGTACATTCATCATGGTTGAAAGCCCTATAATCCATGTCACAAGAAAGTTATTAGACAGTTACTTAAAATTTGATGTTACTACTAAAGATTATTACACACCTCTAAGAAGATTAAGGACCCGTGAATATATTACAATATCACCAGGAAAAGCATCAACCTGAAACAAGATGTTGTTAATAGACGTAGCAGGGTAAAAAACATTATTACCAAATAGAGGAAAACTTATGGACCAGAAGAGCTAGACACGAACTTACAGGATTAAAACGTTTAACCTCTCTTGCACTGAGTTTTGTCTTTTCCTGTATAATCTTCATGTTTTTGTCTCTTTGCTCAGCCATGGATTTCATGCTTTCCTTTTTTAAACATAATGGAGTAAATAAATGAATAGAGGAAAGAAAGACCAGAAAACAAAGGAATAAAATATCAGACAAGACAAACTAGCATAATCACAAAAGCTTTAGGGCATGCTTACAAGAGACTCCTTTGCTGACATTGTTGCACGAAAGAATAAAGTTATTAGCTCCATTGCCTGCTCTGGCAAGTCCAGGCGCAACTTAAGCCCCATTTCCGCAAAAGCAGACAAAAGAGCCACGTGATCCCCCTGAAATTAAAGCATCAGAATTAATGTCATTGTTCAAAACGAATGGTTTGAGGAAACCTCAGAAAAAGAAAACCGAAATGAAGTGGTCACTAGAATGCAAGTACTAAAATCTGCATTTAAATAAACCATAAGGAACGTTTTCCATCTTTTAAGCTTTAGCACTCAAAGTGCCTTGACTAAATTCCTTTCTAATATTTATGCACTTTCAGACAAGTGCTTCAACTAAATTTTGTTTGTCATATTATGTACTTTATCTTTATGTTCCTTAGCAAAATGAAATTCTAGGCACCACATCACATATTGTAGGCTCAGTTTGGCAACGTTAGATTATTTTTAACGATGCAGTTAAACTGCACTTATGGGTACGTGAATATTTTGCTTAATACACTCCCAAAATTGCAAGCACCCCTAGCCAATGTTATCCACAATATGTATTCATCTAGAACCAAAAATAGAATTGTCACAACAAAAATATTAAAAATTTGCACAAACCTCTGCAGATGCAAAAAACATCTTCGCCAGTGCTTGTTTGAATGAATTAGACAGCTTTTTTGTAAGCCCGAAATCAAGCAAAATTGGATGATGTGGAGGTTCCTTGCTCACAAGAAAATTTCCTGTACCAATGAATCCAAGAAACAAATTTATGATGTAGCACATCATTTTAAAAACTCAACATAATTAAAATGAAGTGCGTATTCCCAGGCTAATGATTTGATTCAACCTGGAAGAAAAATCAACCTACAAAGGATAAAGAGGACAGAGAGAAAGGAAAATTACCAGGATGAGGGTCACCATTAAAGAAACCATCAACATAAATTTGATGGGCATAAGCACGCGTGATTTCTTCAACGATCTTTTGTTTGTCAACCCCAAAATCTTCCAGCGATTCAGAGTCATTTAAACGAATGCCATCCATGTACTCTAAAATTAGTACTTTTTCTGTTGACTGTTGATGGCAGTAACGTTGTTCCAAATAGATTACATTAAATGAAAATGCAACATAGTAAATTCCAATAACTCATACAAGTTAAAAACTAGATAAACTGATAAGGAAAATGTAAGGATAAATTGCACTTTTCCCTCCAAAATAAAATTAAGCACATAGATATCTAAACTTTGCAAATTTTGCAATGTCAACCAACCCTAAATGATTAACATTTCTTTAGATAAAATTCAACAGAGAAAACTACCTGGATTTTGTCAATAATGGCAGGCATTGAAAGTTAATAAAAATTTATTAAAACCTGAATTTGCCACTTGTTGAATTCCATACAAAAAATTTATATATTGGTTGACATTGCGAAGGATGGCAAAATTTAGGTGGCAATGTATGTAGAATCTTCATATAGTACGCAGTGTTACATGCCAAAGGGCCCCATACTTTAGGGGTCACTCCATCACCACCATGAAGATCTACCACCTTAAACGTTTGGTATGATAAAAAGACTGATGCTTCAATTATTAAAAGATGGAGAACTATAAATTTGTCACAGCCAAAAACTGAAACCAGATCCAGAGAAGATCTGCTAGGTAGTTTTCTAAATATAGCAGAACACAGTTTGTGCTCATGGAAAGTAATACTGTAATCCTGTTGTTAAGAAGCCATTTTTATCAAATATTTACGCAGATATGAAAAAGTTCTAAATGTAAACCCTACCACGACAATGCACACTAACTTTCTCCCTAATGTGTAGGCCCAACATTTGACTCAGGAAAAAAAAAATGTTTGTGATCCTACAAAGACTATGCACACTCACCTTTATCCCTAGTGTGTAGGCCCAACATTTGACTCAGAAAAAAATGTCTGCATGTGGATAACCAAAGTAATCTTTGAAACCAAAGTACAAAAATTCAAATGCAAAACAATCTCAAAACCCTGAACCCTAGATTAAGCAATACTTTTCAAGTTCCGGGTTCCAGCTCAACTATATCCAGCTTGCAAAACTCTACGACGTATGGAGATGATGCAAATAGTACCTGAACAACCTCCGGAATCAAAACATCCACTTGATCCGCATTCACATCATCATCAAATTTTGTTTTGCGGCAAAGATTTTTAGAAACAGTTCTCGTATTTTCTACAAAACAAAGAAAAGTGTACACAGATTAACATTGCAAAATGAGCAGAGGAAGGACATGCAGACTAGTTAAGCACAGAAGTTCCAAATGACTAAAGCAAAATCATAATCGATCTCCCATGAATTTTAGCTATAAAAGGAGAAGAGGGGGGAGTGTAAACTAAAGTGTTGAAATATTGCAAGCAAGCAGGAAGGGAAGGAGTGGTCGCACTAAGGCTATTTAAGTGCCAATACATATAAAATTGGAAACAGAATAGACAAGATAAGAATTGGGCTTATAAGACAACTTCACCAGTTACTTATAGCTAACTTTCAGCTGTGTGATTTGATCAGCAAGCGTTAATCTGAGCATGATCTTATGGCCAAAATCAAAGTCAGCCAAACTCAAACAAACTGTTTCCCGACATCCAAACTCATTCTAAAATTATCACGTATTCACATGTGGATCAGCATCAAACAGCTATTTCAACTGATCAAAAAGGATACTAAAACAGTAAAATGCCTCGACAAATAAGTAAAATAGGACTCTGAGCTTACCAGCTTCATGATTGAAGTCGAGTTCTTTGGGAGCTTCTTTGCACCATTCATCAATCATAGGATTAAAGTCGTACTGAGGTTCTGCCCATGCTATCCAGTCAACTATTGATTTCGCATTCTTCAAGTCCTGAACAACAATAGTGTACCCAAGGCCCAACAACATAAGATTATCAAAAATTTCTTCTTCACCCTAACAACAAATAACAACCTAAAATTATTTTTCATCCTAATAACCATGAAATCAACAATGCAAACCTCTAATATAACTGTTTTGATGCCCTCATGTTGAACTTTAACAACGACTTCCTCGCCATTGAGCAGAGTCGCACGATGCACTTGTGCTATCTGTATAAAATTGAATTGAGAATCAATAAGATAATGTAGAATACTTACTTCAAAATACCCAGATAGAGAACAAATGAGTGATGCCCTAGAACTAAATGCTTGTATGCTTTTGCTCTGCTGCTCCAATCTGAGAATCTTACCGATGCAGTTGCTAAAGGAACTTTCACAAAATCTGAGAACAAATCATCCATTGATTTCCCCAACTCTTTCTCTATAGTCCGACAAACCTGTCAAAACAAATGCTTACAATTTAGCAGAGCAAGTACCTCCAAATGCTTTTTCTGTCGGATTTAGACACACACACACACAAAATTTGGCATTTTCATTATGGCCACAATGCAAAAAGTCAGACAAACAGGCCAAATGCAACTATGCCCAACAGATTAGAATGACTTTGATAAGGTTGGTACGCGACCACCCTCATCATAACCAAATTTTGGTGGTTAATTAGAGTCTCTTCAGGAATCATCTTCGTATCAAATTCCAGAACCCTAAGTATAGCCAACAATGTCATATATTCCCCAATAAGAAAATAAAATTAAAAGCCAAATTACAAATTAACAATACAAAGCAGGCAAACTGGTGTCCGAAGAACATAGAAGCCATAATTATGAATCTTGGTCAATCAAGGTAGGGAGCACAGTAATTCGATGTAACTTTTGATAGGAATGTAATTAGATACAATCAGGAAAATAACATAACATTATATCGATCTGTGAATCTTGGGTATCATAAAGATAACCTCTTTAACTGGTCGCGGTGGAAGAGAGTCCTGCAACTGCTTGAGAAGGCTGATATAAGCCTCAGGAAGCACATCAGCACGTGTAGATAAATACTGTCCGAGCTTCACCCACAAACCTTCCAACTCCACTATCAAATTGAGGACACGTTTAGCATTCCGCTCATGAGCCTTTTCCCACAAAGCAGCTCTTTTAGATTTACTACTCCATTTCTCTCTTTGTTGTAAAGCCTTTTAGTACAAAAAATCAACAAATAACTAAGTACAAGTATAAACAAGAAAAGGGGTTGTGTCAATAAGAGACCAAGTGAAAAAGAGAAAGAGTTACCTTGTAATCAAAGTAGATTATAAAAGCCACAGTGAAAACTTTCATGCGCCTTCTGTAGAGGTTTCCCCATCCCATCACAGCAGCCTAGTCCCGATACGAACTCAAGGCAAAAACTACAAAGAAGAAGATGCAAAATGAGGTATGCAACTTGAACACAGCTATAAAACTCTCATAACTAATACAAGTGAAGTTAGAAAATATATAACTAATCAAGTCAATTCATGCACAAGTGTTTGTATTAAACTATTGTTCTAGCAACAAGTTTGATTAAATCTGTAATAGACTTTGATCCAAGTCTTCTTCCCAAACACTTATCCCCACCTATATATATATATATACATATGTATATATATATATATATATATGTATATATATATACATATGTATATATATATATATGTATATATATATATGTATATATATACACACACATATAAGTAAAATTGATACTAAATTGATATATATATATATATATATTTATATACACACACACACATATAAGCAAAATTGATACTAAATTACATAAACGCAATACAAATTTTTGATCATTAGAAATAAATTTGACCATAATTACATCTCACAAACAAATTCGATTCTCCAAATTCTTCTACAATATGCATCCAGGCTTACAGAAAACTCATCAATTTAACTTAAAACAAAAAATATCGGATAAAAACGTAGCAATATCAAAAAAAAATTTATTAAAAAAAAAGTAATCACATTTTTACGTTACTGAATTATAATCTGGGATATCCATAAGATTATTAATTTAAATAAATAAATAAATGAGAAACAAATACATAAAGATAATTAAGCAAAATCAAGGACGAAATTTCGAACCTGAACTCCTGTGAGAGACAGACAGAGAGAGAAAACGTGAAAAATCTTGGAGACGACGAAGGACGACGGACGGAATGAAGGAATTGTTACTCCTCGAAACGATCGATTTTATTGTGTCGTTTTGCTCCCGAAAGTGGAATATTAAAACAATTTGTGGTGTTTTTACCATTTTGGGTTATTGCTTCTAAAAGCAAGGACTATCCGGGTTAAATTCGACAATTTCATCTTGGGTTGGCCTTAATCGAAAATAAGGCTAAACTTTTTGCTGTCAAAGCCATGAAAGGAATAAATTCTAGAAGGAAAAAAGTGAAGAAAGAAATTAACTATACACCTTGCTTTTTTAGAATTTACAAATTATGGTAATTTAGTAAACAGATTGCGTGGTAAGTAACTAGGTCAGTCACGCTCACGTGCGAGGAGAATATTGGTATTTGAATTTTTTTTTAATTACCCAAATTAAAATTTATTTATTAAACAAAAATCTCGGTCAGACAGTCACGCTCACGTGCGAGAATATTCATCACTCAAAACATAAATAATAACTCGCTTTGCTATGGTACAGGACCCACAATTAGATCTACGTACATCCAGGTCAAGTCAACAACTCGTTACGAGTCAATTTCATATTCTTATGCAAAATTTTTATATATACCCTTACCAAAAATTGATCTAATTAAAAAATAGTAATCGTAAAAAAAAATACCTCTAAGCATGCACTTTCTGCAAATTTGATCGTATATTTTTCACTCTGCAAAAAAATATTCTCATATTTAGAATTGTAAAAAATATATATCTATTACTAATTTTTATCTAATTTATCTTTTTTTCTTAAAGGGATAGTATCACTTTTTTACCTTATAGTTTGATATTTTCTTTAATTTATATTTTGTGTTTTGGTTATTATCAACATTGATTCTTAGATTTAAAATTTGTTACACAAATTTATTCCTGATACCAATTTAAAGCGGTTAATTTACCAAGATGATTTAATAAATTTATTCTAGTTTATTTTTAATTTTTTAAATGACATCTTGGTAAATTAACTGCTCTAAATTAGTATCAGGTATAAATTTATAACAGATTTCAAATCTAAAGATCAATAATTATAATAACCAAAATATAAAATAGAATTTAAACAAAGTGTGAAAATACAAAGTATAAAAATAATAATATTCTTATTTAAAAAAGTTGAAATCAACATAAGCTTATACTATCCTAGCTTCCGAACAGGTAAAACATGTTTTAAAAAAAATCGAAAAACCATTCAAACTAAAACTCAACAAACATTAACGAACAACGAATTGAAATCAACAAGAAAAGAAAGAAACAGAGGGGGAGGGGGAAGGGAAAACTGAGTTCATACTAGTACATCTCTCCTTCGAAAGATTGAGATTTTGGGTGCATCTTCAAATCATAGGGAGGGAGGAGACTGTAGAAGGAATTTCAGTTTGTTTTGGTCTTCGTTAAATTAAGATTAAATGCACTTAGAGGGGGCAACGAAACCACCATCATTCAGCTGCGAGCCATTATCAATATACAAGCAGGCCACCGTCATCATCAATGACAAACTAGTAGATAATAACCTACTTATAGGATAACAAAATTGGGAAAAAAAATACAGACAGTTTTTATATCACAAACTGTTGATGGAGGTTTTATCAACAATAAATTTAGAAAAAATTAAGAGATGTGGCTTGTGCGAATTGAGTTAATAATCAAAGCAAATAAAGAGAGAGGATTTTATAGTGGTTCAGCCCCGAAAAAGATGAGCTTACGTCCACTGTTTTTCACTATTTTATGGAGAATTACAAACACTCAAAGTTACAATGTCTCGTCTAAAAATTGGAAAACTGAAAAGCAATTGGAATACTGAAAAAACTTATCCCCTTTGGAATATTGAGTCCTCCTTATATATGTATAGGTAACCCAATATTCCTAACTATGAAAACGGATAACTATACAATCAGGTAATACCATTCAAGTAACAACATAATTGGATAACCGCTCAAAACGGGTAACTGGTTGATCATAAATAGGAGACTTCTGTTTCCCTTTTCTTGCAGGTTTCCTGTTTGACAAAAGCATATACTTATTTCCCTTTTCTTGCGGAAGAGGTCGCCCACATCCTATACAAAGAAGGTCGCACATACTTATGCAAAAGAGACTACACGGAGAAGGTCGCATATAACCTGTGGAAGAGGTCACACACATCAATACGGAGGAGGTCGAGCTTAACCCTTATGCGACCTTAGGATTTTAGACCGCACAACAATTGCCCCACAGCTCCATTAGTTCTTTAGGACAAAATGGAGCTTCCAATTACTGTGCGACCTTAAAAATGTTATGTCATGACCTAAATTTGAGGTCTCTGAAGAGTCGAAGAATCGCTAGATTTCAAATCTCATCTCTCAAGGTCACACGTACCTTTTTCTGATAGAACGGAACACGTGTAGCCTTTTCTGAGAAATAGCAGAATTCGAGGAAGTCTAATGATATCAA